>JAKCPI010008285.1:0-18753 GCA_023213315.1 Euborellia annulipes
CACAATAGGCTACTAATTTTTTTAAATATAATCAAAATTTTTAGTTAGTTTTTAATAAAAAAAAATCTAAACATTTAATTATCAGCAGCAATAAAAAATTAGTCGATGACATGATTATTTTACTACATAGTATTAATTACATAGATCTACATAATTTTTTTCATTAAATTAATTATCTTAATTAGCAAAAATATATTCACAAAAAAGCTTAATAAAAGCGTTTTCTTTTTTACTTTCTCTTACCTCTATATATATGTTATTATATATAGAGAGAGAAAGTATTGGATTCATGTCAAAAATTCGATGTCGAGATTTTGATGGATCTTCACGTTTTGAGGTCCCCTGAATCCAAAAAGTGGTTTTCGCGACATGGTCTGTCTGTGTGTGTGTGTGTGTGTGTCTGTCTGTCTGTAAACAAAATACCCCAAGAACGAAGAGAGCTAGGAGGTTGAAATTTTATATTTAAGTTAGACACTCCCATGGGACGTGACACGAAGCTTTTGAACAAAATCGGCCAAAGAGTACTAGTACTTTACTGATGCACTTTTTCAGTTTTTTTCGATTTTCTCAAAATTTGCTCCAACGATTTTTTTTAAATTCAAAAATCAATTATTTTTTTAGATTCTCAATAAAATGTATATTCTCATTTTGTGATTGAAATCTTCTGAAGACCACTTTACTCTTGTACTCATAGAAAAGATGGGAGAAATGGTTGCCATCGTAACAAAATATAAATATTTTCCCATACTTATAAATTTTACATCTTGAAAATCGAAATGACCCGTACTGCCGGAAACTAAATACATGTCGACACAAAAAATCTGGTGAGACAAGCACAGTACACAACTTTCGATTACCGAAGGTAAGAAAGTTGTGTGCTATGCTGCGTCACACCAGTTTTTTTTATTTTGCCCATTTAGCTAACCGCCATTGGGTTAAAAAAATTACAAAATATCATTACTATTAATATATAAGTTAGATAAAGCGCTAGCCATTCATTTTCGGTGTATATCAGCTGTGACAATTCTCTCGCTGATTGGCCAGAGACAGAGATGGGCGGAGTCAGAGAATGAAATTTTGCAACTTAAGTTTTACTTTAAAATTTCCAAACACTGAGCAAGAATAAATTTTATGCAATTACTCGCCGAATGCGAACAAGTGGGTCCAGGGGGCGAAACTTAGCTAGGCTCAAAACCTGCCGATGACACACTAGTATTCTATATATTTATCAAATTAATATAAACAAAAAATTAATACAAAATAAATACAAAACGAAAGTCAAATTAATACAGTATGGATAAAAAGCATTTAAAAATCTCTATACGTTAGGATCATTATGGCATCCTCTTATTTGGTTATTCTTAACACTCTTGTCTTTGGTTATTCTTAACACTCATGTAAATTATTTAAATCTTAGACTTACGTGCTTCATCCGACATTTATATTTATACATATAACAGGTATTTGCGTAATTCTTAATCTCCCATGTAGACAAAAAATTTTACTTATTTTTTTTTTTTATTTTTTTTATTTTTTTTTTTTTTTTTTTGCATATTCCATTTTCCATATCCCACCTCTATTATAAATTTTCTTTATTTTTGTCGAATTTCAAATGCGTTTTTAATTTTTGTTTCCACATATTAAAGAGTCAGAATAATGATAGGTTGATTCTAAGAGAAGGGGCGGAGATGAAGATGAAAATGAGCTTCGTGAATACTTAAAATATAATTTGCGCTTCATGTCTATTAGAGTATGAATTTTTTAAATTTTTTAAAAATAATCATCAAGTCAGATATTTATATTAATAATCTTCAGGGATGGGGTTAGCTAATCTGACGATAAAATTACGAAGGTTTTGTAAAATTTCTTCAAATAAACAATATAAAATACTGATGCTATTGATATCTTAATCGAGATAAAAGTCAGCATAAAATCGCTCAAGAGCTACAAAAAAAAAAAATCTGGTGTGACTGGCGCACAGCACACAACTTTCTCTTACCTTCGGTAATCGAAAGTTGTGTACTGTGCTTGTCTCACCAGATTTTTTGTGTCGACATGTATTTAGTTGCCGACAGTACGGTACATTCGATTTTCAAGATGTAAAATATATAAGTATGGAAAAAATATTTATATTTTGTTACCATAGCAACCATAGGAGAAATTCCTATCTTTCCTATGAAGAACAAGAGTAAAGTGGTCTTCAGAAGATTTCAATCACAAAATGAGAATATACATTTTATAGAGAATCTAAAAAATAATTGATTTTTTGAATTTAAAAAAAAATCGTTGGAGCAAATTTTGAGAAAATCGAAAAAAACTGAAAAAGTGCATCAGTAAAGTACTAGTACTTTTTGGCTGATTTTGTTCAAAAGCTTCGTGTCACGTCCCATGGGGGTGCCTAACTTAAATATAAAATTTCAACTTCCTAGCTCTTTTCGTTCTTGAGATATTTTGTTCACAGACACACACACAGACAGACAGACACACAGACAGACACACAGACAGACAGACCATGTCGCGAAAACCACTTTTTTGGATTCAGGGGACCTCAAAACGTGAAGATCCATCAAAATCTCGACATCGAATTTTTGACATGAAACCAATACTTTCTCTCTCATATATTAACATATATATAGAGGTACGAGAAAAGTAAAAAAGACTCTGAAGAACCATAAAAAGTGAAGATGGGACAGTAAATTTGACACGAAACTTCTCGATAAATTATTGAAAAATTGGAGGCTTCTATTTTTGACTGCTCTTGCTCTTTTCACTGTACTACATTAACACAGACACTGACTTCAATTAAATAAATATGAAATGTCAAGACGTCTATAAAATGCCAGAGAGTTTTGCTTGCGCAAATATGCTTGTGCTTGATTAAAATTCAATTGAGCATCAATCGGCTTGCACAATTAAAATGCTTGAGCAAAAATTCTTCTACAGACGCTACAGTTTGCTTGTAGAGTGGGCGCCACAAGTGCCCTCCTGATCTGCTCGAAAGTGAAACTTTGAGCTTAGGCAACCAAAATACTTAGCTTTGTGAAGTTTTATCTTAAAAGTAGCTTTTACCTTTCATTTGCATTAAAAAAAGATGATTTATTTATTTTAAAAATATTGGTTTGGTTGACTAAGCTCATGGCTCCACTCTCGAGCAGATCGGGCTCTTGTGGAGCCCACTCTACAAAAAGATTGCATTGCTTGTGAAGCTACGTGTGTAGCCGCCTTTAGGCTATATAAACTTTAGACTATACTCCCGATATTTAAAATTCGATTACCTATATTGGAGTCCAGCCACATTTATTTATATTTGGTATCCAAATGATTTAAATAAATATTCATCGAACTGCCTGGGATCCTCCGAACTATGTCTATGGTTCAAAATATAATTATCTTTTTAACTTTTTTGATTAAAAGAGTTAAAAAAAAATTTTTTTTCGAAATAGTACTTGACCAAAGAGTTTCTTGCGCTTCTTTTTAATATAGCCTACGTGAGACGATGCCGATAACAATGAATATTTCTTTTTAAAAGTCTGCAAAAGACTGACGATACTGTTATTAAATAAATATTGGGAGATGTTTTTACGTTTTGTATTTTTTTTAAGTCTTACTGAAAGATGAAGAGAGTATATACATATATCTAAGAGAAGAGAGAGAGAGAAGAAGCAACCGGGAAGACTGGCAATCAGAAGAAGAGGCCAGTGGACTCGAAGAGAGTGCATTGTCCTCTGCTCTGCTCCACGGGTCCTCTCGCGCCGCTCCCTTCTCCTTCCTTGCTCCATCACCAAGAAGAAGAATCCTAGTGCGTAGTAATGCCATCATCATCATCATCATCATCAGGAGTATCAGCATCATCATCATCATCTTCGGCACTGCATAACGAATACCAAACAACCGAACCTATTATTCACTCATTTTTAAATCAATTTTTTTTTTTTTTTAATCAAATCTCTGTTATTTTATGCAAATCGCTCTTAAATATCTACTTGTATTTTATCTAATTAACTATTAATATATATATTCATAATGAAGAAATATCGATTGTATTAAAATTGTTTAAATATATTTTCTCTTCATCACTGGCCCTTGAGAAGAGAGAGACCGAAATGAATACAAAGTTGAAGTTTAAATATCGTGCAAGTATTTTTATTACTTTCTTTTACCTATATATGTAATATATAGAAAGAAAGTATTGCGATCATGTCAAGAAATTCGATGATGAGATTTTGATGAAAATGTTTTTAGGCCCCCTGAGTGCAAAAAAGGGGGTCCCGCAAATTGGACTATGTGTATGACTGTGTGAACAATTTTGAAGAAAATGAGCTACTAGGATGAAATTTTTTATTTAAGTTAGCCACCCCCCTGAGGTGTGAAAATAAGCAAGTACTAGTACTTTTTTTGGTTTTTTTTTTTTCGATTTTCTAAAAATTCGCTCTAACGATTTTGATTAAAATTCATAAATCAACTATTTTTTAGATGCTCTTTCTAAAGTATATCAGTAAAATTTTTTCGGTAATTCTTTGAAGTACACTTTATTGATGCATTGTAGTTTTTCTTCTTTTACAAATTCATTTTCCGGCTCTTCCTTCCATAGACCCAAAGTTAAATCCCTATGGAGATTTGCATGTAAATTTTGATTCTTAAGGGGGTTGGGTCCCCTTTGGAACTTTTAACACCTAATTCCTATGAAATTTTGTACAATATTTATTTAGGATTCACTAATGTGCATAAAATATCCAAATATGAGATTAAAATTTTGAAAAAAACCATAGTTTATTTCAAGCAGTCAACATTTAAAATACTCAGAGCCTATGGAAATTTTTAATTAATTGACTTTTTTACTTTTTACTTATGAATTGGAAGTGGTCAAGTTTGAAACTAAGGTGCTATGGGAAACTAAATAAATCTCGACACAAAAAAATCTGGTGTGACAAGCTCGAAGCATAACTTTCTCTTACCGAAGGGTAAGAGAAAGTTGTGTGCTGTGCGCCAGTCACACCAGATTTGACTTTCTATTAACCATATATATGTATATGTCGTAGACAGATCGTGAAATTAGACAGTTCGTGAACTGTCTAGACATTTCATGAACTGCAGCCAGATCGTGTAATGGTCAAACAGTTACATGATCTGGCTAAAAATTTTAGACAGTTCATGAAATGCATTTGGGCCTTAGACAGATCGTGTAATGCTCGAGAATTACATGAAATGTCTAAATTTTTTTAGGCAGTTCATGAACTGCCTAACAGCAGTTTTGCAGATCGTGTACTGTTTGTAAAGCAAATAAAGATCTCGAAAAAAGTCAATTTTTTTCAATATTATTATTATTATCGATTACTAAATTTTCCAAATCTTCCTCACTTTGTAAATCTTGAGTTAAGGTGCGCGTCTCGGAGTTCTAATTTTGGAAGATTCCAGCGGCCACAAATTTGAAGCTATCTACCTCAATTTTTTTTAAAATTAGAGCTATTTAAAATGTCTACAACTTATAGAAGCCCTTTTTTTGATTTTCGAAAAAATAAAATTTTTTTTTTAGATTTATTGCATTAAATTACAAACAGTACACGATCGGCAAAACTGCTGTTAGGCAGTTCATGAACTGCCTAAAAAATTTAGACATTTCATGTAATTCTCGAGCATTACACGATCTGTCTAAGGCCCAATTGCATTTCATGAACTGTCTAAAATTTTTAGCCAGATCATGTAACTGTTTGACCATTACACGATCTGGCTGCAGTTCATGAAATGTCTAGACAGTTCACGAACTGTCTAATTTCACGATCTGTCTACGACATATATAGGCAAGAGAAAGTAAAAATTGGATATCCTTTATTTAGTATTCTATTTTTACTTTCTCGTACCCTATATATGAAATATATAGGAGAGAAAGTATTGCGATCATGTCAAAAATTCGATGTCGAGATTTTGATGGATATACATGTTTTGAGGTCCCCTGAGTCCAAAAAAGTGGGTCCCGCAAATTGGTCTGTGTGTATGTATGTGTGTGTGTGTGTGTGTGTGTGTGTGCGTGCGTGTGTGCGTGTGTCTGTATGTGTGGACAGATTTTTAGCATGAAGGAATTGAGCTACCGGATTGAAATTTTATATTTAACTTAGGTACCTTCCCACTAGGCGTGAAAATAAGCTTTTGAACAAAATCGACCAAAGAGTACTAGTACTTTACTGATGTACTTTTTCAGTTTTTTCGATTTTCTCAAAATTCCCTCCAAGGATTTTTTTTTTAATTCATAAATCAATTATTTTTTAGATGCTCTTTAAAATGTATATTCTCATTTTGCGATTGAAATCTTCTGAAGCCCACTTTACTCTTGTTCTTCATAGGAAAGATAGGAGAAATGGTTGCCATGGTAACGGAATTTAAATGTAAATTTTGGCTGTTTATTAAGATTAAAAATCGGGGGAATTATTATTTAAATTCCAGTTTTTTTAAACCTTTACATTTGTGTCTTTAAGAGTTGTTTCAAAGTAACCATATATGTCTCTCTCTCTCTCTCTCTCACTTGCAAACATCTTAATCTTCGCATAGGAACATTGTATAATTTGCCCTATCAGCCGGAGGTTGGTATGGTTAATTTCCAATTTGGTTCGGGAAAAAATTGGGGGTCCCCTTTAGAAGTTGTTACAACTCTAAGCATATAAAATATTATATGCTTAGAATTGTTCTGTTGTTTTGATTATTATTGTTTGGTTTTTTGTAAACAAGGGATCATTAAAAATATTGTTCTGTAAAAGTAGCACGTTTTTTTATTAATTACTTTCACACGCAACAAATTGGCGCCCGAACAGTATGTCTGAGAATTGCGATCTTTTAGAATGTAAAGAACCGCGAGGGAAAACGATAAAATGGGTACAATGCGAATCATGTAATAATTGGTTTCATTTCGCTTGCTTAGGATGGAAGGAAACCAAAGAGGTAAAGGAAGACTTTATTTATCTATGCCAGAAATGCATGGAAGTTGATAAGGTGAGTCTGCGAACAATTTCTATTAATTTAAAAGATATAAAAGAAAAAATGGAATATTCTGAAAATCAAATTAAAAATATGAATGCTCAGACAAATCGAGTAATTGATAGAATTAACCATTTAGAAGGGGAGATGAACAATTTAAAAATGAATAATTTGGAACAGAAACCCAAAATTCTGGAGGGGAATATCGAAAAGAGTAGTCAGCATTCAAAGGATATGACATTAGGTGAAGAAAAGGGGGAGTTAAGTGTAAAAAAGAAAATTCCTATAAATACTTTAATTGATTGGGAACTAAATACATTTAGCGGTCATGCATATGAAGATCCTTTAATGTTTATAAATAAATGTCATTTATTCTTTAAGAAATATTCACTTCCAAAGGAAAGCTGGACAAGTATAGCTTCAAGTAGGCTAAGAGGGGATGCTAATAAATGGTGGAAATCGCAACCAGAAGAATTCCTCCTCTGGGAAGATTTTCACGGGAAATTAATTTTAAAATATAATAATTCGGTTCTATTAGAATTTTACAAGACGGAATTAAGGACAGCTAAAAGGTTAGAAACAGAAAATATTGAAGGTTTTATTAGGAGGAAAATGGCAATTTTCAAACGTCTTTATCCGAATGAAAGTGAGCTAGATGCCGTACAAATGATAGTTAGTAGCTTGTTAGATAACCATTTAAAACCCTATTTACGAATGATTAAACCTAAAAATGAAGAGGAATTAATTATTTCGTGTTTACAATTATCTCAGGATTTAGAGCAGAGCAATACCTCGAAACAGGAAAACTGCATGCGAGAGTGGCGAAAGGGGGCGAGTCACTCTCAAAACAAGTAGAATTAAACCCCCAAAATTTAAATTCTCTTTTATCTTTGCATTGTAAAAATAAAATCAAGCCGATTATAGATGTAAAAATTAAAGATTTTTCATTCAAGGCTGTAGTAGATACTGGAGCATCGGATAATTTTATAGATAAAAGAGTTATTAATGCATTGAATTTAAACACCACGACAGTAACCGACCAAATGGTTTATCTGGCATTAGAAGGATATGAGATAGGAGCCAATGAGATTTGTAATTGTACAGTGGTAATAGAAAAAGAAAATTTTCCAATAGAGGCTATTGTTTTAAATAATTTAAACGAAGACTTGATTTTAGGAACGTCTTTCTTAAACAACGAGGCTGCGGTATTAGATTTTGATGGTCGCTGTCTATCTATAGGAAAGGTCAATAGAAAGACGGTGTACTGGGGAGGAGGATCGACTAAGCCAATAACAAATCAAGTCTATTTTAATGAAAAGGAAATGAATATAGGGATGGGAGAGGAGAAAGAAAAAATTTTAAATGTTCTTAGGAAATATGGAGAAGTTTTCTCATCAAAGCTAGGCCGGGTGTCAGCAGCCGAACATGTTATAAGACTAACGCCTGGGGCTTCACCGGTGAGGAGTCGTCCTTATCCTTATTCAAAAGAGAAACAAAATGTAATAAAGCAACAAATTTACGAAATGGAACAGGCGGGTTTTATTGAACCAAGTAAATCCCCTTGGGCCAGTCCGGTGGTATTGGTGAAGAAAAAAGATGGTTCACAAAGGTTTTGCGTAGATTATAGAAAAGTAAATTCCTTAACGATAGGAGACTCTTATCCCATGCCTAGTATCGAACAAAGATTACGTAATTTTAATGGTAGTAGGATATTTTCTACTTTTGATCTTAAAAGCGGGTATTGGCAATTAGGGATGGCGAAAGGATCAAAGGAAATAACTGCATTTGTCACATCGGAAGGACTGTACCAGTTCACTGTAATGCCCTTCGGGCTTAAAAACGCACCTATGACCTTTGAAAGGTTCATGGAAAGAGTCTTACGGGGATTTATAGGGGTGGTATGCGAAGTATATCTTGATGATATAATAATTCATAGCGATAGCTTAAAACAGCATCTTACGGATTTGGATATGGTGCTCTCTAGGCTGTCCCAATATGGATTAAAATGTAACATTAAGAAGAGTAAGATAGCATTTGACTCTATAGAGTACCTGGGGCATGTTATTTGTGGGGAAGGTATTATGGCTGATCAAGCGAAGTTAGAGGGAATTTTGAATTTAAAAAAACCGTCTAACGTAAAAGAAGTAAGAAGATTCATAGGAATGTGTAATTGGTTTGGAAATTATATTGAAAACCTTGCAAGCATAATTAGTCCTTTGACAGATTTAACAAAGAAAAACTATGCTTGGAGGTGGGGAGAAAGGGAGGAAAACTCTTTTCAATCGTTGAAAGAATCCCTGTGTTATCTCCCAAGGTTATCCCATCCGGATTCGGAGAAAATTTTTAAAATTCAGACAGATGCTAGTGAGATAGGTGTTGGGGCAATCTTATTTCAGGATGGTGACAATAAAAAGAGAAATATAATTTCTTTTGCGAGTGCGAAATTAAGCCAAGCTCAAAAGAAATATCATGCCACGGCAAGGGAATGTCTTGCTGTAGTTTGGGCCTTACGAAAATTTAAAAGTTATGTTGATGGTAATTCTTTCAAAGTTATAACGGATAATAGAGCAATGTTATGGCTACATAGAATGAAAGATAATTCCTCAATGCTGACAAGATGGGCTATAGAATTATCTGAATATAATTTTGAGATAATTCATTGCCCCGGAAAGGAAAACATAGCTGCGGATTACTTATCTAGGAATGGATTGGATAGTAAGGAATATGTTAATGAAGATGAAAATGAGAATTTGTTTCCAGAAGTAAATTTTGAAAGTAAACCGACCCTTTTTTGTATGAATGATAAAGGGGAGGATCCAGATGAGTTTAATAAAAACTTAAGAATTGCTCAATCAACAGATGAATTTTGTCTTATGATAACTGAGAAGTTGAAAAAAGACCCCCTGTACCATAGAGAAAACGATGAAGTTTTAAAAAATTACGAAATTAAAGATGAAATCTTATACAAAAAATCTATAGAGGGTGAATGTTTGCGAGTTGTCGTGCCAAAAACGGAGATTTCAAAAGTCTTATTCCGGGTTCATGATAACCCTTTATCTGGTCATCCCGGAATAAAAGGGACAATTGAGGAGGCGAATAGAAAATACTGGTGGAAAGGAATGAAAAACGAAATAAAAGACTATGTCAAAACATGCGTCGTTTGTGCCAGGAATAAACCATTAAACAAAAAACCAAGTAGAGAGTTGTACCCAAGGCATGCGAATGAACCATGGCAAGTAGTGGCTTTGGATCTAATGGGCCCCTATCCAAGAACGAGAAGAGGGAAAATATATCTCTTGGTGGTCACAGATATATTCACAAAATGGGTTGAGGCTTTCCCGCTGACACGAGGAACCAGCGACCAAATTATTGAGATACTAGAGAGGGAACTCTTTCCAAGATTTGGATACCCGCGCACTCTGTTAACGGACAACGGGAGCCAATTTACCTCAAAAGATTGGGAAAGAGCAGCCGGTCGTTGGGGGGTGGATTGTTGGTTTACCCCTATCTATCATCCTAGGGCAAATCAAACAGAAAGGAGAAACCAAGAGATCAAAAAGGGACTGAGGATTGCTTTAGAAACTTGCAAACATAACCAATGGGATATAAAAATTCCTAATATTCTTTTTAATTTGAGAAATAGGGTAAATGCCTCTATCGGATTTACACCTGCAGATTTAGTCGTTCCCTGGAAAATTAGAAGACCTGGTGAATGGAAAGATAAATTAAAAGAAAAGGAAAAGAGTGTAAATTATATGCAGAAAAAGGAGAATATAGAAAATGAAATGAAAGTTAAGACGGAAAAAGCGCGTGTAAGAATGAATGAGTATCAGGAAAGATATAAGGTGAAACAGAGCGAAAAGGATATTTTCAAGGTAGGGGATCGAGTATGGATAAAAAGCCACCACCTTTCATCGGCTGAAAAAGGAGTTTGTGCTGGATTTTGTCCGAAATGGAATGGACCGTATGAAATTATGAAGAATTTAAATCAGGGAGTATATGTCATAAAAACCGGAAAAGAAGAAAAAAGAATTCATAGCACCCAGATGAAGAAATACCACACCAGAGTAGTAACACCATCTGGTGCTTGAAAGGTGGGAAGAGTTGTTACAACTCTAAGCATATAAAATATTATATGCTTAGAATTGTTCTGTTGTTTTGATTATTATTGTTTGGTTTTTTGTAAACAAGGGATCATTAAAAATATTGTTCTGTAAAAGTAGCACGTTTTTTTATTAATTACTTTCACACGCAACAAACTTTTTAGGCATTTAAAATTTTTTTTTTCCAATTCTTATGAAATTTTGTATTTATTTACGATTCTATATTGTGTATAAAATGTCCAAATATGAGATTAAAATTTTGAAAAATAACCATAGTTTATTTGAAGCAGTCAACATTTAAAATCCAAGTTTGAAACTAAGGTGCTATCGGAAACTAAATATATCTCGACACAAAAAAATCTGGTGTGACCAGCACAGTGCGCAACTTTCTCTTACCGAAGGGTAAGAGAAAGTTGTGTGCTGTGCGCCAGTCACACCAGATTTTTTAAAATAAATTCTAATTATAGTTGCACCATTCATTCTTTGGGTCACATTATTTGAATAATAATTTAAAATTATTTATTCTTACTTTAATTGTTTGTCCACGCTTCGTCCTTAAAAGAGAGGATTTTTGTTACGCTAAATAAACACTTTTCTCAATAACTGAACCTCTAGGGTAGGTCAGACTTATTTACTCTCTATTGTCACCAATGCTCTTGTCATCTATTAACTAATTAGAATCTTTAGTGGTGACGTTACTAAAATATTAAACTTTCTAATGCCGTCTCCGTCTCATATTTTGTTACTCACACTAAAAAAAAAAAAACATCTGAGCCCATCGTTGTTTATTTCAATTATTAGGTAGTGAAACGGGAAGTGAACCCTGACAAGAAATTAATGTAACGATCGTTACCTGCTTGCTACCGGTCAGAGGCTAAACTATGTAGCCCTAATACGACAAATTATTATTATTTTTTTTTAATTTTCCTTTTTCGGTATCTTAGGCCATAGACCCCATCGTTATTTATTTAAAATGTTTAGTTGCCAAATCAAATGAAATAGATTTTTCTCGCTGTTGATGGGAATTGAACGCCAAATCTGGTGTGACTACCGCACAGCTCACAACTTACTCTTTCCTTTGGTAAAAGAAAGTAATGTTCTGTGCTTGTTACACCAGATTTTTTGTGTCGAGATATATTTTGTTCCGCCGATAAATTAAGATTCAAGATGTAAAATTTATAAATATATATATTGTTACCATTTCTGCTATCTTTCTTATAAAATACAAGAGTAAAGTGTGCTTCAAAAGATTTCTATGGCAAAATGAGAATAGACATTTTAAAGTACCATGGCAACCATTTCTCCTATCTTTTCTATGAAGCACAAGAGTAAAGTGTGCTTCAAACAATTTTGAGGGCAAAACGAGAATATACATTTGAAAGAGCATCTAAAAAATAATTGATTTTTGAATTTTAATCAAAATCGTTAAAGCGAATTTTGAGAAAATCGGAAAAAACTGAAAAAGTGCATCAGTAAAGTACTAGTAATCTTTGGCCGATTTTGATCCCGGGGGTGTTTAACTTATATATAAAATTTCAACCTCATAGCTCAATTCCTTCATGCTTAAAATTGAACACACACAGACAGACCATGTCGCGAAAACCCCTTTTTTGGATACAGGGGCAGCGGCGTAACTAGCCTTTGACGGCGGAGGGGGCGAAGCTCAACTAGGGCGCCGTTTTTTAAGTTGTAATATAATTTTAAAGAAATCTATCAATTTTTTGGACAACCTATCGAAAGAATATGATAAAATCACCGTCCCTGGGCTATATTTTAGATGCCCTAGGCCGCCTATGTCGGTATCGAGGGGCGCCAAAGGCTTGAAGCGCCTGGGGCGGAGGGGACAAGCGCCCCCCTTCGCTCCTACCTAGTTACGCTACTGTTCAGGGGACCTCAAAACGTGTATATCCATCAAAATCTCGACATCGAATTTTTGACATTAATCCAATACTCTCTCTATATATTAACATATATAGAAGTAAGAGAAAGTAAAAAGGATGTGAAAATGTTACGTTATACGTGACTGTTTATGACGCTATTTGAGCATTAATCAAATTTTTTTGTCGGGAGCGCATTATACTGGAATCCATTGTGTTGTAGTCTTCTTACTGTTTATTACTTTCTCTTACCTATGTATATATGTAATATATATATAGAGAGAAAGTATTGGATTCATGTCAAAAATTCGATGTCGAGATTTTGATGGATCTTCACGTTTTGAGGTCCCCTGAATCCAAAAAAGTGGTTTTCGCGACATGGTCTGTCTGTGTGTGTGTCTGTGTGTCTGTCTGTCTGTGTGTCTGTGAACAAAATATCTCAAGAACGAAAAGAGCTAGGAAGTTGAAATTTTATATTTAAGTTAGGCACCCCCATCGGACGTGACACGAAGCTTTTGAACAAAATCAGCCAAAGAGTACTAGTACTTTACTGATGCACTTTTTCAGTTTTTTTTTTCGATTTTCTCAAAATTTGCTCCAACGATTTTTTTTAAAATTCCAAAAATCAATTATTTTTTAGACGCTCTTTAAAATGTATATTCTCATTTTGCGATTGAAATCTTCTGAAGACCACTTTACTCTTGTATTTCATAGGGAAGATATGAGAAATGGTTGCCGTGGCAACAAAATATAAATATTTTGCCATACTTATAAATTTTACATCTTGAATTCAATTGTACCCTACTGTCGGAAACTAAATACATGTCGACACAAGAAATCTGGTGTGACAAGCACAGAACACAACTTTCGATTACCGAAGGTAAGAGAAAGTTGTGTGCTGTGCGCCAGTCACACCAGATTTTTTATTTACGTCTCATAATTCATTAATCTTTAATGATTTGCTTAAAGATATTTCTTAAAAAGATTCTTCGATATTAATTTTTATCATAGGCTGTACATAGAGTAGTAACATCTTTTTAAACAACTTGATCCGACTGGCCGGGCTGTAGTACCTTGCAAGGGCCCCTGCCTAGGATCACAGGTGAAGAGATCAACGACTTCAAATATCGAATGAAGCCTCGAATCTCATAGGCAAAAAAAACACAGAAAATTCCTCTTCCTGACCATGGATATATTGTCAGAATAATGCAAAAGACATATGCTGTCAAATTTCATTTGACACCTGTCATGCGAATGACCTGAATGAGAGTAACATCTTCAACAAACAAAGTAAAAAAAGATTATATCAACTTAAATGCACTGTCAATTAGTATTGGAATATTTAAAATGTAAAAGTACATTTCATGAGTACTTGAAGATTGACATTTGTTTTTTGGAGATAGGCAATTAGTTGTTTCTTTTAGATTAGTCAACTTTTTTCAACCTGCTTTTTTCTTTAAAAAAATTTATTCTTTTTTCCTATCCGTAACATTTTACTTTTCTACTGTATATTTCTCAGTGCAAAAAAGCAATAACTTGATTTTTTTTTCCTAATTGGTTGATGATAGGGATCCATAACCTTCTATCAATTTTGAAGCTAATAAGACGTTGCATGCAAACCAATAAGAAAATATATGTGTTTCCATTTGAAAAAATAAAGTTATCCGCAATTAAAAATGTCAAAGTTCTATCAATAATTACTGGCGCAACAAGAAGCGTATCATTTCGACACACTACCTTTAAGTTCCATCATTCATGGTTAACATAGGTGCCCAACCAGGGTTTTCTATGTTTTATGGTTTGGGAGATATTCGGCTGTAACTGAACAAATGGTTTTTAACAAAAAACGCCTAAACGGCTTGCCTTTAAGTACCAAGTATGCTTAATAAAATCCCTCTAAAATTGACCAGACAATCCAAATATGCAATAATACACAGGGCGTTCCATTGAAAAAAACATAACTTTGTATCGTTACACCCTGTATACGATTAGCAGCGATCAGCGGGCAAATATTTTAAAATTATAGCCTTAAAAGCCCTATACTTTACTGCAGGGCCAAACTTTAAAAAAGTGCAACGATATAGCCACAATTTACCGATCCCGTTCTAATGGGCAACCAAGGGCGGATACGGGGGGGGGGTAAAGGGTCCCCCCCCCGAGATTTGAGAAAAATATTTTTTTTTTTTTTTAAAAATTGTATTTTTAAAATAAACTTTTAAAAAACTAATACTTAAAAATTTGATTTGTATACACGATAGTAAGAAAAAATTGTGTGCTGTGCGACCAGATTACCCCCCCCCCCCAGCCCCCCCCCTCTCGAGAAACTCCTCTGGATCCGCCACTGTGGGCCACATATAATTAAGAGAAAGTAAAAAATCTGGTGTGACTGGCGCACAGCACACAACTTTCTCTTACCTTCGGTAATCGAAAGTTGTGTACTGTGCTTGTCACACCAGATTTTTTGTGTCGACATGTATTTAGTTTCCGACAGTACGGTACATTCAATTTTCAAGATGTAAAATTTATAAGTATGGCAAAATATTTATATTTTGTTACCATGGCAACCATTTCTCCTATCTTTTCTATGGAGAACAAGAGTAAAGTGGTCTTCAGAAGATTTCAATCCCAAAATGAGAATATACATTTTAAAGAGAATCTAAAAAATAATTGATTTTTGAATTTAAAAAAAAATCGTTGGAGCAAATTTAGAGAAAATCGAAAAAAACTGGAAAAGTACATCAGTAAAGTACTAGTACTCTTTGGCCGATTTTGTTCAAAAGCTTCGTGTCACGTCCCATGGGGGTGCCTAACTTAAATATAAAATTTCAACTTCCTAGCTCTTTTCGTTCTTGAGATATTTTGTTCACAGACACACAGACACACACACACAGACAGACAGACAGACCATGTCGCGAAAACCACTTTTTTGGATTCAGGGGACCTCAAAACGTGAAGATCCATCAAAATCTCGACATCGAATTTTTGACATGAATCCAATACTTTCTCTCTATATATATATTACATATATACATAGGTAAGAGAAAGTAAAAAAATTAATAAATAAGCACTTAATTTTTGTCAAAAGTTTTTCAAAATTATTGTATCTCCATTAGAGTTTAAAAAAATATTACTTGCTTTTGGGTTACTTTTAATATGACTGAAAAAAAAAAATTTTTGCAGCATAATTAATTAAAAAGTGAAATAAGAAAATTGCAAACTCAGAAGCTCATAAAAATTAACTACTTATTTTGTTTTATACATTTATAATTTTCTCTTACACGCTTACTTGTTAGAGAAAATAAATTAACTAACCAATGAAGAGAATACGAGAATGAAAGCTTAAAAAAGACGGACTGAGGATAATATTATCTTTAATTAATCAAATAAAATTTATAAAAGGAAATATTTGATGAGAAAACAAAAATGAAGAAATTTTTTTTTTTTTTTTTATAATATAATAATAAAAAAGATCCAGAGGCTCAATGACTCTTTGAGTACTTTATTCTTTTATGTATTGTATTTTTTACTTTTCCCTCTGGCAACTTGCATGGAGCGTCCAAGGTTAGCTGTCTAGCTAATTACATATAAAACGATTACAATAATTGAAATTATTTATTTCTTTGGTATCTTCTAAAGCAGTTGTTACCAACTTTTTTTCTCACATATATCTTGATTGATGAGTATTCTTATTTATATTATCCTTTAATAAAAATAAAAACAATTAAATTAAAATTTTTACTTCCTCAAGAAGTGAATTCATCATTCGTGGATCGAAATCATTTTTTCTTCTCTGGATCTAGGATCGGATCCTTTTTGAAGGATTAGCAATCCTAGATTTTTTCTATCTTTTTCAAAGGACTGCCATACCTTTAAAATTTTTTACTTATTAATAAACGTATATCCTTTTGGTCAATCCAAACGCCTAAAAATCAAGTCTGGCTAGGATTTTTCGGATTGCAGGTCTGAATTTGAAGATCAGAATAGCTAAGTCTAAATCGGTTATAAAATCGCTAATCCTTTTGCAACAGTCATATCGGATTAGTGGATCGAATCGTCGAACTGCCTGGATCTTCGGTTCAGATCGCCAGTGGCGCAACCAGGATTTGCTCCTGGGGGGGGGGTTCGGGGGGGGGGAGGGGCTGATCTCAAATATTTTTCTGTGAAAAATTTTTTTTTCGTAGAACCGAAGTTTTTTTGCCTTGCGGGGAAATTTTTTCCAGTCCGTAAAAATATTTTATCTTTTTTTTTTAGAGACGCTAAATTTTTGCCGCCCCGTGGAACCAAATTTTTTTTTCCATGCGCCGCCCGCGGAACATTTCCTCTTTTGCGGAACCGAAATGATTATATTTTTTTCTTTTCTATTTGTAATATATATATATTTTGATTTTTTTTTATCTCCTGGGGGGTTAAAGCCCTAAACCCCCCCTGGTTGCGCCTATGCAGATCGCTAATCCTTTTTTAAAGGATTTTGCCCATCCCTGATACCAATGTACCGATGATGTAAGTTACTCACCCAGATTTTTTTCGTTTTGTCAATAAAATTTTCGAATTTTCTTGTCTTTTTTCAATAAAAAATTAATAAGTTATTTCGTTTTACACACATCTTTCTCATTTAAATTAGATTTTTTTTTAGTTGAATTTTGTTGTTATTGTTGTTTAGAAATTGTCTCTTTGAAAGCGCCCCGGGTAAACAACTATTATATATCATTTCCTCTTTTTTTTCCTATCTACATAAATATTATTATCTTGTATGTGTTTGGAGTATTTTAAAGAGAGAAGAGGAGGCGTGGCACAGAGATAGAGAGAGAGAAAAAGAAGAGAAAGAGAAAACCGAAACGGATGACGTCTTAAATGATGAGGATTCATTGAACCCAACGCAACGCAATCATGCTGATGATGATGATGATGATGATGATGATTATGTGTTATGTGAGTGTACATTTGAAGAATTTTTTAAAGCGAGAATGCAAAATGAAAAATTTTAAAATTTCCAAGATAAAAAAATATTATCAATTTTTTTTTAATACCTATTAAAAAAAAATAATGTGGTTATCATTCGGAGCTCCTCTTCTAGGTCAAGGTTTAATTTATTACGACGATGATTGGTAATTATGACAAAATAAAGAAAAAATTATTATATACAATAAGTTTATAAAAAAAATATAAATAATTCACGTTTTTTCAAGAGATATTCGTGAATAGTTGAGTTATAAATAATAGGAGAGATATGTTTATAGTAAAGTTGTTTTTACTTTCTCTTACCTATGTATATATGTAATATATATATAGAGAGAAAGTATTGGATTCATGTCAAAAATTCGATGTCGAGATTTTGATGGATCTTCACGTTTTGAGGTCCCCTGAATCCAAAAAAGTGGTTTTCGCGACATGGTCTGTCTGTGGGTGGGTGGGTGTGTGTGGGTGTGTGGGTGTGTGGGTGTGTGGGTGTGTGTTAAATTTTCAGCATGAAGGAATTGAGCTACGAGGTTGAAATTTTATATTTAAGTTAAACACCTCCCGGGACCGGAAAAAATAAGCTTTTAATCAAAATCGGCCAAAGAGTACTAATACTTTACTGATGTACTTTTTCAGTTTTTTTCGATTTTCTCAAAATTTGCTCCAACGATTTTTTTTAAATTCAAAAATCAATTATTTTTTAGATGCTCTTTAAAATGTATATTCTCATTTTGCAATTGAAATCTTCTAAAGACCACTTTACTCTTGTAATTCATAGGGAAGATAGGAAAAATTGTTGCCATGGTAACAAAATATAAATATTTTCCCACACTTATAAATTTTACATCTGA
>JAKCPI010008287.1:0-34251 GCA_023213315.1 Euborellia annulipes
CAGTGGCGTAACCAGGGGGGGGGGCGAGGGGGGGGGCTCGAGCCCCCCCGCCCCAGGCGCATCGAGCCCTTGGCGCCCCCCGAAACCGGCATAGGCGCCCTACGGCCTCTAAGATATAGCCCAGCGAATGTGATTTTATCATATTCTTTTCATCGATTGTCTTAAAAAATTGATTGTTTTCTTTTAAAATTATATTACAACTTGAATTCTACTATTTTAAATGAATTTAATTCCAAAAATAATAAATAACGTATATAGAGGCTTTATAATTAAAATTTTTTTTATTTTGCAATATATAAGCCTTAATTTGATGTTTTAAGGCTGTGGAGATTTACTCAGGATTCGTATAAGCCTTAATATTTATTTAATTTTTTGGAATTCAAAATTTTTTTAAGCATGAAGGAATTGAGCTATGAGACTGAAATGTTATATTTAAGTTAAACACCCCCCGGGAGCGTGAAAATAAGCTTTTAATCAAAATCGGCCAAAAAGTACTAGTATTTTACTGATGTAGTTTTTCAGTTTTTTTCGATTTTCTCAAAATGAAAGGGCTTTTACCATTCTTCAGGCCCGCCCATTTCCGCCCGAGATTTAGTGAATGAATGAACGAATGTCTAGCAATTTTTAAATAAAATTTCATTTGCATGCCCGTCGAAATAAAATTCTCTATTTTAAAAAGTTTTTATTCTTTGATATTTTCCCGAAAACTGAATAGTTTTTGAAATAATCACAGAAGAAAACGACATTTTTCGTAAAAGCAAAGAAAAATCAAAACAAAATCATACAGGTGTCATTAAAAAACATGTAAACATAAACAAATTCGCTGAGAAAATTACTGGATGCAAGAAATTTGCCCGCCGAAGGCGGCAATTGCTCGCCGAAGGCGAGCAAGGGGGTCCAGGGGGCGGAGCCCCCTGGAAAATCGGCGCCCTAGTTGAGCTTCGCCCCCCCCGCCCTCAAAGGCTGGTTACGCCGCTGCTCTATACATATTTCATATATAGGGTAAGAGAAAGTAAAATAAAAGAAACTTTTATCTCTAAACTCATTAATTATTGAGATATTTAACGTTATTCAGTAGTTAGCCTTATTACTCCAAATTACCAAGTCTTCTTTAATTCAGTTATTCAGTTTTTCAATACATGTTAATTTTAGAGAAGAGGAAATTTTAAAAAAAGCTCTCGACTGCCTTGGGGATAAAAAAAAATATTTAATTTTATTTTGAATCAGTTCAAGTATTTTTTTGTTTTAAGCTAGTTTGAGATTTCTAACGAACTTTTTGCATGATAAATTCATGTTTATTTGCTCAAACTAGTCTGATAAAGTTTGATTGCGTACCTGAAACTACATCCCTTGTCCAAAGTGTCACGGCGCGCTTCTCATATTGATCATCATCATCAATTTCAGCCTATTTAATTCAAATATTGGACAGTTCTTCCCCTTGGGACAAGGTGTATGGAAACCTTTGGCCTAGGAAATATTATTTTGGCTAGACAGGTATGTGAAGGGAAAAAAAGAAATAGAAGAAAATAAATAAAAAGAAAATGATCAACTCTCAGCTCTCATTCACTTAATAACATTGGAACACGGAAAAAATAGATGACCAAATGAGGCGATAAAGGAAAAACGACAAAGGGCAGGGGCCAGCAATTTGAAACAACATAAGCAAACTTCCATCGACCCTGAAAAATATGATTTCTAATATTAGTTGACTAAAATCGCACCCTGATCCCTTTGGAGTAACGCCCTTTTCATTGGGGGACTCCCTTCGACCACAAAAACGGGATGTATTATCATAGGCGTAGCCAGGAATTTTTGATGGGGCGGTTCAGGATGATTTCTCTCCCCCCCCCCGACTATTAGGGCAGTATCTAATGAAATATAAGACTAGCCACTCCGCCCGCCTTCGCTTCGCCCCCTGGACCCCCCTCGAGCTGGTTCGGGCCCATCCTTTCTTAATTAAGTTCTCGTATCAGGCAATAAAAATACAACTCTCATAATTATATATATATATATATATAAATTTTGTTTTTTAATGTAGTTTTCAGAAAAAAATACAAAAATTATTTCAGAAGCCCGGATATATGAAATATTTCAGTTTTTCTGAAAAAACCCTAATTTTAAATCGACCATTTTTTTTAAATTTTTTTTAGTAAAGTACGAGACTGAAAAAAAAAACAATTTTTAGTATGATGACTTAAAATTTTCGAATAAAATATCATTTTTCAACTTCTAAAGTTTCACGAGAAAGCTGAAAAAATTTCATAAAAAAGTTACGTAAAAAATAAACCAAATTTCAAAAAAAAATTTTTTCTAACCAAAAAAAAAAAATAGAAGCAATCGTCGGCACATCTTGAAATTAGGGGGGATAATTGTAGAATTAGTTGAAGTTTTTTTTGAGTTAAAAAAAATGAAAAAAAAATGGTCGATTTAAAATTAGGGTTTTTTCAGAAAAACTGAAATATTTCATATATCCGGGCTTCTGAAATAATTTTTGTATTTTTTTCTGAAAACTACATTAAAAAACAAAATTATTATAGTCTTGCGGGGTTCCGAAATATCAATTTTAAAATAAGTTATAGTTATTTGAAAAAAAAGAGCAGTTTTTTTTTCAAAAATTCATAACTTTTTTTTAGTTGGGTAAAAAAATTTGAAAAAATTCTCAAAAAAGTCTTTTAAGGGGTAGGAAAAAGATAGGGATTTTTCAGCGAAATCCGCGGGGGTCAGGAAAAAAATTTGTCGATTTGGCATGGAATGACCCATATATATATATATATATGCAAAGATAAGTTTTCTCGGGTTGAGTCGCGTGTGATGTTGAGATTTACTCGACGTTTCGGCTCTCCTTTTGGAGCCATTTTCAAGAGTATGGAATTAGGGGGAATTGTTGGGGTGGTTTGTTTACGGGGTCGCAGTCTTGCTGGTCCCCAGGTCAATTTGGATGCCTCAGAGGCTTGGTTTGGTCTCTGAGAGCAGGAGGAAGGTTGAGTGTGTGTAATTGCGTTTGTGTTCGGTTTGGGTTGACTACGGGGCCTCAATCTGCCTCCCCGAGTCGATGTGTTATTGGTTTGGTTAGTGGATATGATAGGGGCTTGGGTTTGTTTCTTTTTGTATTTATTTACGATTCTATATTGTGTATAAAATGTCCAAATATGAGATTAAAATTTTGAAAAATAACCATAGTTTAGTTTGAATATTAGGCTGGGATGAGTAGAGTAAAGGGGTTGGAGAGAAATAACCAGCAACTTTACAGCTCCACCTGACGTCCTTTTATTTGGCAGATATTTCGATGCGTAGAACAAACATCATCTTCAGTGCCGCGAGGATATAGTAGGTGGGCTTAGTCTATTTATATCAAATGCCTTAGGGGCGTTATACATAACGGAGGTGCCTTCTCTAAGCTGAGCGAGGATATAGTAGGTGGGCTTAGTCTATTTATATCAAATGCCTTAGGGGCGTTATACATAACGGAGGTGCCTTCTCTATGTATAACGCCCCTAAGGCATTTGATATAAATAGACTAAGCCCACCTACTATATCCTCGCGGCACTGAAGATGATGTGTGTTCTACGCATCGAAATATCTGCCAAATAAAAGGACGTCAGGTGGAGCTGTAAAGTTGCTGGTTATTTCTCTCCAACCCCTTTAACCATAGTTTATTTCAAGCAGACAACATTTAAATTTGAAACTCAGGAGCTATGGGAAACTAAATATATCTCGACACAAAAAATCTGGTGTGATCAGCACGGTGCACAACTTTCTCTTACCGAAGGGTAAGAGAAAGTTGTGTGCTGTGCCCCAGTCGTATATGGGATCCATTTCGTTTCCGATTAAACATTCATGTTTAAAATTAACCGTAGAAAATTGTCCTATTTTCTTTTGAATTATTTACAATATTCATGAAGATAAATTAAAATTCATTTTTTTCCAATTAATAATTGTCATTTGCGGGATTTAATCTCGATTAATGTTATTTGATCGACGGAACACGATTGGAATAATTTGGACGCAGCTAATGAACCCTAACTAGGATTTTGTCATTAAGTTTTAATCCAAATGAAAAACGGCGGCTTAAGTGATTTTAAAAACGATGTTTATTTACACATAATTAGCAAGTAAGAAATTATATATATGGGTGATTCTTTTACAAACCGAACACTTTCTGACCGACATGTTTTTGATTTGGCTGAAATTTTTTTTACGGGTTCTATAACGAAAAAAAGATAGCCATCCGCGAGGATTTTCTTTTTCTTTAATATTTTGGGAAATATCGAGGGTCGAAAATGTGAAAATTTGATGATTTTCTGCTTAGACGCTCACTTTTAAAAATTCATAACTCTGGTTCTATTTGAGCTAGAAAAAAACTTTTTTTACCATTTTAAAGCTAAAAGAGTGAACTTTAAGAAAAAAATTGTTCCACCAAAATTTATTAAAGATTTCACATTGTTATCAACAATTGAAATCTTTAAATCGATTTTTAACGATGGGGCCCCAACTGTATTGCATTTTTATTATAACCATCGCATTCTACGTCGAATTTTATACCGATAACGGTTTTTTAATCGATGGAGAATCAATTAGTACTATTGAAAAAAATCCCGCTAAGTGCTCTCATGCGGTAAAATGACGTCATATCAAAAATAAGAAAAAAAAGTCCGGGGGCATTGAACCACTCTTTCCAAAACTATATTTAGATTTAATGTAGCTTTTATGTTCAAGTAGCTATCCGTTGCACAAGTAGGGCTATTTTTCGATATTTTTTTGCCTAAAAAATGATGTTTTTCGAGAAAAAACCAATTTTGGAGTTAATTACTCGGGATTTTTTTACTTATTCTATTAGAGGTTTTCTTTCTGCACCAAATGACATCCCATTTAGTCTGATCTGATTAGCCGTTCGGAATCTACAGGGGTTTAAACTTTCAAATTAGAATTTACCGCAGCACGGTAAAATAAAATGGTAGGAAAATAATAAATGGTGAAATCTTTAGCTGAAAACTCATTCTTTCTAACCGTATATTTCCCATAATTATATCTCTTAAGACAGAGGAGTTATTCAAGCCGATAAACTTTTTCGTGCAAAGATTTTTTTTCTTGCCCTAGAGCATGAACGAAAAAGTTTATCGGCTTGAATAACTCCTCTGTCTTAAGAGGTATAATTATGGGAAATATACGGTTAGAAAGAATGAGTTTTCAGCTAAAGATTTCACCATTTATTATTTTCCTACCATTTTATTTTACCGTGCTGCGGTAAATTCTAATTTGAAAGTTTAAACCCCTGTAGATTCCGAACGGCTAATCAGATCAGACTAAATGGGATGTCATTTGGTGCAGAAAGAAAACCTCTAATAGAATAAGTAAAAAAATCCCGAGTAATTAACTCCAAAATTGGTTTTTTTCTCGAAAAACATCATTTTTTAGGCAAAAAAATATCGAAAAATAGCCCTACTTGTGCAACGGATAGCTACTTGACCATAAAAGCTACATTAAATCTAAATATAGTTTTGGAAAGAGTGGTTCAATGCCCCCGGACTTTTTTTTTCTTATTTTTGATATGACGTCATTTTACCGCATGAGAGCACTTGGCGGGATTTTTTTTCAATAGTACTAATTGATTCTCCATCGATTAAAAAACCGTTATCGGTATAAAATTCGACGTAGAATGCGATGGTTATAATAAAAATGCAATACAGTTGGGGCCCCATTGTTAAAAATCGATTTAAAGATTTCAATTGTTGATAACAATGTGAAATCTTTAATAAATTTTGGTGGAACAATTTTTTTCTTAAAGTTCACTCTTTTAGCTTTAAAATGGTAAAAAAAGTTTTTTTCTAGCTCAAATAGAACCAGAGTTATGAATTTTTAAAAGTGAGCGTCTAAGCAGAAAATCATCAAATTTTCACATTTTCGACCCTCGATATTTCCCAAAATATTAAAGAAAAAAGAAAATCCTCGCGGATGGCTATCTTTTTTTTCGTTATAGAACCCGTAAAAAAAATTTCATCCAAATCAAAAACATGTCGGTCAGAAAGTGTTCGGTTTGTAAAAGAATCACCCATATACAACATTACTTCCATATGAAGAAAATAGTTTTAAATATCATTTTCTGTCAAAGAGCATCTGAAAACGTATATTTCCGTTGAAAAATACAATTTGAAAAATTTGACGTGATTACATTACTTCCATATGAAGAAAATACTTTTAAATATCATTTTCTGTCAAAGAGCATCTGAAAACGTATATTTCCGTTGAAAAATACAATTTGAAAAATTTGACGTGATTACATTACTTCCATATGAAGAAAATACTTTTAAATATCATTTTCTGTCAGAGAGCATCTGAAAACGTATATTTCCGTTGAAAAATACAATTTGAAAAATTTGACGTGATTACATTACTTCCATATGAAGAAAATACTTTTAAATATCATTTTCTGTCAAAGAGCATCTGAAAACGTATATTTCCGTTGAAAAATACAATTTGAAAAATTTGACGTGATTACATTACTTCCATATGAAGAAAATAGTTTTAATTATAATTTCTAACAATGAGCTACTGGAACGTATATTTCCGTTGAAAATGCTTCAAAGAGCATCTGAAAACGTATATTTCCGTTGAAAAATACAATTTGAAAAATTTGACGTGATTACATTACTTCCATATGAAGAAAATACTTTTAAATATCATTTTCTGTCAAAGAGCATCTGAAAACGTATATTTCCGTTGAAAAATACAATTTGAAAAATTTGACGTGATTACATTACTTCCATATGAAGAAAATACTTTTAAATATCATTTTCTGTCAAAGAGCATCTGAAAACGTATATTTCCGTTGAAAAATACAATTTGAAAAATTTGACGTGATTACATTACTTCCATATGAAGAAAATAGTTTTAAATATCATTTTCTGTCAAAGAGCATCTGAAAACGTATATTTCCGTTGAAAAATACAATTTGAAAAATTTGACGTGATTACATTACTTCCATATGAAGAAAATACTTTTAAATATCATTTTCTGTCAAAGAGCATCTGAAAACGTATATTTCCGTTGAAAAATACAATTTGAAAAATTTGACGTGATTACATTACTTCCATATGAAGAAAATAGCTTTTAAATATCATTTTCTGTCAAAGAGCATCTGAAAACGTATATTTCCGTTGAAAAATACAATTTGAAAAATTTGACGTGATTACATTACTTCCATATGAAGAAAATACTTTTAAATATCATTTTCTGTCAAAGAGCATCTGAAAACGTATATTTCCGTTGAAAAATACAATTTGAAAAATTTGACGTGATTACATTACTTCCATATGAAGAAAATACTTTTAAATATCATTTTCTGTCAAAGAGCATCTGAAAACGTATATTTCCGTTGAAAAATACAATTTGAAAAATTTGACGTGATTACATTACTTCCATATGAAGAAAATACTTTTAAATATCATTTTCTGTCAAAGAGCATCTGAAAACGTATATTTCCGTTGAAAAATACAATTTGAAAAATTTGACGTGATTACATTACTTCCATATGAAGAAAATACTTTTAAATATCATTTTCTGTCAAAGAGCATCTGAAAACGTATATTTCCGTTGAAAAATACAATTTGAAAAATTTGACGTGATTACATTACTTCCATATGAAGAAAATACTTTTAAATATCATTTTCTGTCAAAGAGCATCTGAAAACGTATATTTCCGTTGAAAAATTCAATTTAAAAAATTTGACGTGATTACATTACTTCCATATGAAGAAAATAGTTTTAATTATAATTTCTATCAATGAGCTACTGGAAACGTATATTTCCGTTGAAAAATACAATTTGAAAAATTTGGCATGACTATATTACTTCCACATGAAGAAAATAATTTTAAATATAATTTTCTATCAATGAGTCAAAAACTTACATTTCCGTTGAAATGGGTAAATTGACCACATTCGCCCTAATGCCGCTTAATAATATTACGATTAAAAAAAAAAACTTTTTAAAAGTAAAATATAGAATAATTATTCTTTTTGCTGTTTAGATAAAAAAACAAAACAAAACAATTTTTTTATTTTTTCTCAAAAGGCACTTGCTATATTCATTTTATTTTCGAGCGAGATCAGGCAGGCAGAGCTCCGTTTGTTTTAGTTGAGTTGAGACTTTGCATTCGTCGGTTTGTCTCCTCTCGTGTTAGTGCATTTAAAAAGTGTTTTCTCGGTTTTTTTCTTTTTGTGTTTGTTGTTAAGTGAGTGAATAGAGGGATGAAGAGCCAAGCTACCCTTCCAGGCCTACCCACCCCCTGAAACTCACCTTAAAGGTAAATAATTTATCCCTTCTTTGTTTAAATATCTTATTAATTTTTTTTTTCTGATTGGTTGCATTTTATTTATAATAATTTGAATATTATTTCACCACTTGTTTAATTTATAAAATACTAAAATAAATCTACTGATAGAGAGCATGAGGGTTTCATCCCTTAACAAAATAATCATTTATTTCATATTTCTTGAAATTCTTTTATAAATTAACTTATTAATTATCCTAAAAAAAAATTCTTTTAAAATCTTATTTCGCGACATTTTCTACTTGCCCCCTTAAACAAGAGGGTGAATTTTTTCCCCCTCTTTTATATAATTTTTTTATAATCATTTAGATAAAATAATCTATTTAATTTCTTACTCAAATCTTTCTTGGTTTTGAATGTTTCTATGTGTAAATGTAATTTTCAATTGTTTAAAATTTTATTTCCCCAGATTACTTTCAACCCTCAGGTAACAGGGTGAATTCTTTCTTCTCCCCCCTTGTTAAATAAACACCTAAAAACATTAATATACATTTGATTAGCCTATATATTAAAGAAAATTAATGTTATGCCCCCTCCTCACATCTCTTTTTTTACTAGACCCTACTACTAATTATTTTTCAACCACCTGGGGCCATTAAATAGATATTCTATTTTTTTTTTAATTATTAATAATCTATACTTATTTTGACATATACTATTATATAAAAAAGACAGTCTGCGTGAATATTTATATCTCATAGGCTCCGAAACTACTGGACGGATTTTCGTGGAGTTTTTTTTTAATAAGTAGACAATTTTCCGGGGGTGGTTTGAGACTATCATTATTTTTGATTAGGGATAGCGGACCCCTATTTAAAAGGCACAATAATTTCCCCATTGGAAAGCATTGTATTCTATCTCTTCTTATGAAAAATTATTATCAATTAATTTTAGTAATTAAAATGAACTCGATGAACCGCAGTTACTTCATCTTTTACTGTTAAAAGTAAAGTTTTTTTTTTTATTAAAATTAAACAAGAGTTTTTATTTTAATATTCATTAAAATTTTTTAAGTCAATTTACATCAGAACCTTTTTTTTTTTTTAATTAAAAAACATTCACACACTTTTTTCTCATTCACACTCACACTCACACACATCGGTCTTTTCGGCAACTTAGGCCATATAAGACTTTTACAATAACCGTTGTATTAATAATTATATATGTTGGGGGTCCAGGCATTCTTATTTAAGCCATTTGGTATCCAAATGCCTTAAATAAAATCATCGGACTGCCTGGGGTCCGAACCCGCGACGTTCAGTATAGAAGGTAGACACCAAGGGCGAATACAAGGGGGGGGGTAAATGGAGTAATTACCCCCCCCTGAGATTTGAAAAAAATACTTTTTTTTCGAAAAAAAATTTATTTTTAATGTAAAATTTTAAAAATTAATACTTAAAAATTTGTTTTGCATTTATATTCTGGCAAACAAGTACAGAATGCGTCTTTAAATTTCCGAAATTAAGAAAAAATAGTGTGCTGTGCGAACAGTCACACCAGATTACCCCCCCCCCCCCTCCCGAGAAACACCTCTGGATCCGCCCTTGGTAGACACGCTACCAACTACTCCAAGCCCCGTGGGCGCCATCAGGACCTATAAATAATATAACCGAAACTGAGAATTTGTAAACAGTTGACCTCAAAAACACTTTAAATAAAAAACTCTTGTTTAATTTTAATAAAAAACATTACTGTCCAACAGTAAACAATTAAGTAATTTCGACACTCCCAATTCAATTTTATAAGTCTTTATCCTAGAATCGAATTTAATTGATAATACTCTTCCATCAAAATCTCTATCTATACATTTTTAAATAAATATTAGCCCTATAAAATTTCAACCACCTAGCTCAATTTCTTCATGCTTTAAATTGAACACAGACAGACCACTTTTTTTGTATCCATCAAAATCCCGACATCGAATTTTTGACCCGACAGTACGGTACATTTGAATTCACAAGGGGAGGGCACGACCTTGGGATTTCATTTTGGGATGAAACTTCGGGTGATGATTGTAGACCGTTAGGGGGTTCACCCCTTGAAATAGTAACGCGCAACGCTCAATAGTTTCGGAGAAAATGGCGTTTAAAAAATTCAAAGTCCGCTTATATACTAGTTAGAGTTTTTATATGACAATGGCGACAATAGTCTAGTAGGTAGCGTGTCTACCTACCAAATGGGCGCTTGGGATTCGAATCTCGCCTCGACTTATTTTTTTTTTTTATTAAATTATTTATTTTATTGTTTTTACAATTAAATAAATTTATTATTTAATATTATAGATTATTTATTAATAGAGAAATTTTTGTGAACGTAAATGATGTTTGTTTCTTTTCCAACTGATCTTTTAAAAAATAATTCATTGTTGTAAAAATTATTCCGCTTTCATTAATTGTGCTAGATGCCGAAAAAATTTTTGTTTTAAATGTTTTTATGATGATTATCATTCAGTCTCATGTTTGTAATAAAAAAGTATAATGTATAAATGCTTATAATGTAAAATCAAGAAATAAGATTGAAACTTTTTACTTATTAATAGCCTAAATTATAGTATTTTGAATAATAGTTTATTAAATAATAGTGTATTTATTCGGTAGTTATTTAAAATATTACTATTGAGTATTGATATACCGTAATTAAATTATGATTTAAAATTTAGTCTTTTTTTTGTTAGAAAAATAACACTATAGTTATTATAGTATAATAAATAATCTTTAATATTAAATAATAAATTTATTTAATTGTAAAAACAATAAAATAAATAATTTAATAAAAAAAAAAATAAGTCGAGGCGAGATTCGAACCCCAAGCGCCCATTTGGTAGGTAGACACGCTACCTACTAGACTATTGTCGCCATTGTCATATAAAAAGCCTAACTAGTATATAAGCGGACTTTGAATTTTTTAAACGCCATTTTCTCCGAAACTATTGAGCGTTGCGCGTTACTATTTCAAGGGGTGAACCCCCTAACGGTCTACAATCATCACCCGAAGTTTCATCCCAAAATGAAATCCCAAGGTCGTGCCCTCCCCTTGTCAGATGTAAAATTTATAAGTATGGGAAAATATTTATATTTTGTTACCATAGCAACCATTTCTCCTATCTTTCCTATGAAGTACAAGAGTAAAGTGGTCTTCATGGCAGTATACAAGCGAATTTTGAGAAATTCGAAAAAAAAAAAATACTGAAAAAGTGCATCAGTAAAATACTAGTACTCTTTGGCCGATTTTGTTCAAAAGCATTGTGTCACGTCCCAGAAGGGTACCTAACTTAAATTTAAAATTTCAACTTCCTAGCTCTTTTCATTCTTGAGATATTTTGTTCGCAGACAAACAGACACACAGACATGTCGCGAAAACCACTTTTTTGGATTCACCTCAAAACATGTATATCCGTCAAAATCTCGATATCGAATTTTTGATAGGAATCCAATACTCTCTCTCTCTATATATATATTTTAACATATATAGAGGTAAGAGAAAGTAATAATTAAAAATGATCAAAGCCATTGGCGTAGCCAGAAATTTTTGATGGGGGGAGGATCAAGAAATTTTTTTCAAAAATTTAAGATTATTTTAGGGTTTTTACTTTCTCTTACCTCTATATATATGTTAATATATATAGAGGGAGAAAGTATTGGATTCATGTCAAAAATTCGATGTCGAGATTTTGATGGATCTTCACGTTTTGAAGTCCCGTGATTCCAAAAAAGTGGTTTTCGCGACATGGTCTGTCTGTGTGTGTGTGTCTGTCTGTCTGTCTGTGTTCACTTTTAAGCATGAAGGAATTGAACTATGAGGCTGAAATTTTATATTTAAGTTAAACACCCCCCGGGACCGGAAAAATAAGCTTTTAATCAAAATCGGCCAAAGAGTACTAGTACTTTACTGATGTACTTTTTCAGTTTTTTTCGATTTTCTCAAAATTCGCTCTAACGATTTTGATTAAAATTCAAAAATCAATTATTTTTTAGATGCTCTTCCAAATGTATATTCTCGTTTTGCCCTCAAAATTGTTTGAAGCACACTTTACTCTTGTGCTTCATAGGAAAGATAGGAGAATTGGTTGCCCCATGGTAACAAAATATAAATATTTTCCCACGTTTATAAATTTGACATCCTAAATTCTAATATATTGGCGGAAACTAAATATATCTCGACACGAAAAATCTGGTGTGACAAGCACAGAACACAACTTTCGATTACCGAAGGTAAGAGAAAGTTGTGTGCTGTGCGACAGTCACACCAGATTTTTTGCCCTAATGGTCGTCTGTAAAAATCTTAGATACTGTAGTACACTCATAGGCATCTGTATGATAAAACAATTTTAAAACTTTATTATCGACTGACGAGAACGGATTTACTCTCAGCAAAAAAAATTCAATAGTTTTCGACAGAACTACTGTTGGTCACAATTTTTACTTTCTTTTTTGAATTCAAAATATAAATATTTAGATAAAAATATTTTGTGTAAGATGCGTGTATCTGGGGAATTGAGATTTAGTTCGTGATCTGACCATAACCCCTGGCAGCACCAGACAATCGACCTACCCTCTTGCTTTCAAACATCCCTTAGAGCGCCTCTCACTAGCTCTACATGGTGGCCAACAGACAAACTCTCTAGTTCAGCCGTCCGCCGCAAGGTGGCAGCTGCTTATATACAATCAAAACTGACATTTCCAATCGCCCATTTATAAGAAAAATATGCTTAATTTTTAATTTGGTTTTAAATTTCAATTGGTTAATTAATTATTTTATTTAGGTTGGGGTCTAAATTGTCTTAGGTTCCGACATTAAAAGAAAATAATTTTATTTCAATTTAAAATGTTCAATCGCTTTGATATTGAACAAAAGAACCTGGAGTTCATTAAGATGAGGGATTTTTATTACCATTTGCTGATCTAGAGTTTTAGAAAGCAAATTTGTATTAATTCAATAGCTTATACTGTAATTTTTGTCCCTTGGCAACCTCTCCCTAGTTTGAACTTTATTAAAAAATTATTTTTCTTACTTTTAATAGAATTAATCATTATTAACAACCTTTTACTAATGAAAACAAATTAATATTCATTCTTGAACAAACATTTTCACATTTTGTTCAAGTTAAAAAAATAAATAATAATGATCAAATTTCATAATCCATTTTTTTTTTTTACTCTATCTTATTTTCCAAGTTAAGCTCTTGCCCATGTCGTTATATCAGAATTATGTTTAAAAAATATCCAATAAATTATATCTTCCTAATAGTTTTTTATTATATAACTATCTTGTAGATTTTACAAGCAATAGTAATTATGAAATTTTCATTGATTAACAAATTGTCAGTAGCAAATTCATTCTTTTATTAGGATTAATTTCAGAACCATATGGTGCTACGCTCTAGCGGCGACATGCTCAAACTAAACTCTATTGATTTCTATACAAAGTGGACTTTGAAAAAGTTTGTTTTACACTTTCAAATGACAAAAATTATTTTTGTTTAAAATTTCTCTGTTATTCATATTAACCAAAAATTTTACCGATTGACATTTCATATCGTCATACGTAATTTTTTTATGAAATATAATAAGGCATTTTTTAAGAAAATTTTTAATGTAAAATCTTAATTTCGCTATCTTATTATTTACCTTAAAATTAGGAATAAAAGCTTTTTATTAAGCCAATAGATCGACTTTTTATTAGGCTAATTTTTTCTAATTATGTATTTGAATTTTTTGACAATTATCAATAATGTACTTTTTTTGGTAAGAGCACGCGCTACTTTAAAATTTATTTTTACTTTTTTTATTTTGTATTTAGTTTAATTTACTTTTATTTTCTTTACTACAAATAGAAAAATAAACCTTTTGCAACGGTGTTCTTAACTCAGTGTATATTACCCTTGGAAACTTAGATTTCACTCTCTGTGTTGTGTCATTGTACTTATTTCGTTTTTATTGAAGTTGATAGTCACGCCGGCACATTGTGTTGTCTTCTCTTGTGGGGTGCCATCACTCACTTTAAAATTACTGAGAAACCTAATCGCTTTGAATATTAATGGCTAGACTCAGCTAGGTCTCTCTCTCTGTTTACTTAATTATAATTAGTTCGAATGCAATTGCCATTCTAGATTTGTTATTTTTTTTGATAAGGGACGGAATTAATACAATTTTACCGGTGGGGACGGTTTTTTTTAAATTTAATATCTTTTTGCCGACCTCTATGGTCATTTAGACCACGTTCCTATCATTTAAATAATTTTTTTTTCATGCGACTGGGTGCGATTTTTTTTTTTCTCGGAACCAATTTTTTCCCGTGCACCGCCCGCGGAACATTTTCTCTTGCGCGGAACCAAAATTTTTCCCCGTCCGAAAAAAATATTTTACCCTTTTTGCCGCCCAAAATTTTTTCTCGTCCGATAAAATATTTTACCTTTTTTTTAGAGACACAAAAATTTTTTGCCGTCCACGGAACCAAAATTTGCCGCCCGCGGAACATTTTCTCTTGCGCGGAACTAAATTTTTTTCCTTTTTTTTAGAGAAGATAAATTTTGCCGGCCGCAGTACAAAATTTTTTTCGGGTGCCGCTTGTGGAATCAAAATTTTTTTTTTCCTTTTTGCCGCCCTCTCCAGGTTGCCGCCCTAGGCGACCGCCTAGTGGACGCGCCGCCCCTGGTTCAAATGCAATTGCCATTTAGATTTTATTATTTTTGATAAGGAACGGAATTAATACAATTTTGTCGGTGGGGGCGGTTTTTTTTTTATATTTAAGCCATCTATGGTCATTTAGACCACGTTCCTATCATTTAAATAATTTTTTTTTGCATGCGACTGGATGCGATTTTCGGTGGGGGGGTGGTTGTTTGGAAGATTCAATTTTTTTCTGGGGATGAAAATTTTTTTAAATAATATCTTCAAGTATTAGCACCGTAAAGGTGATTTGTGACTTGAATTGCTAGTTTAAAATAAATGTAAAAATATATTTTAAATAAAAAAAAATAATAATAATTTCTCTAGATGACTAGTTTTTAAAACTGTTTCAATTTTTTTCTCGGAGGGAACGGTCGCCCCCCCCCCCCCCGCGCTTTAATCCGTCCCCGATCTGGGCACACACTAACTAACGAGTCTGATCTAAGATTTTGAATACTCAATACAAATATTTCGTTGAAAATTTAATTTTAATTTTAAAAAGATATTGACAATATGTAGACTAGCAGATGTGTCAAATGATTAATACATAGGCATTTCATGCAACTTCAAGATTCACGCGAGCCTCATCACATTTGTAAATTAAATGAATTTTTATGGTAATAATTATAAATGCTGCCCACGGGGCTTGGAGTAGTTGGTAGCGTGTCTACCTTCTATACCGAACGTTGCGGGTTCGGACCCCAGGCAGTCCGATGATTTTATTTAAGGCATTTGGATACCAAATAAGAATGCCTGGACCCCAAAATGTATAATAATCATTAACGGATATCGTTTAAAGTCTTAAATGGCCTAAGTTGCCGAAAAGACTGTGTGAATGAGAAAAAAGTGTGAATGTTTTCTTTATTTAAAAAAAAAAAAAATAATAATTATTATAAATGCTAATTTTGACGTAAAATATTGCTATGCTCTTATTTTATTTCACATAATCAGATGCCAAAAAATCTCTCCGTTGGCCACATGCGGCCCGCGCGCCTCCTGTTTGACACCCCTGCTATAAAGCATATTTATTTGGAAGTTCGCATTAAGCTCCTTTCACATAAAATTCTATTTTTTGATTCAGTTGCAAATAAATAAAGAAAATAAGGGTAGGAATTATTTTATTAAGGGTAGTTAGGGGGTGGAAATATTTAAGACAGAACTGAGAATGTTTTAAATCATCTATTTTCATTTTTTTCCATCTTTAAATAAAGTTAGATTATAGTAAAAAGTATTTTTTGTTATCTCTTATAAAAAGGGAATCTCTATTTTGATTCTTTCCTATGCAGAGATAAAACAAGCATTGACTTCTCTCTCAGTTGAGTGCGCGAACTCGGACCCCTCTCTCGTGTTTAAGTGAATAATTATATAGTGAAACTCACCCCACCATCGACAGTCAACTCACCCCTCCCCGTGCGTCTCTTTTTAAAGGTAATTAAATTTCATTTTTTGTATTGAAAAAAAAATGATGATAACAAAATATTATTTTTTCTTATTATATTTATTTTTCTAATATCATTTATATACTTTATGAATGTCATAAGGGGTAGGGGAAAAAAAAATATAGAGGAATTAGTTATTAAAAAAATCATTTGCACATTAAAAATTTATATTTCAAACTGCATATAGTAAATTTTTTTTTCAATACATTTTTTATGCGTAACTGAATTAAATACTGAAAATAATAATAAACTAAACTAGCTGGGCCACTCCGCCTTAGGTGTTTTTTTTTTTTTTATAAAAAACACTTCCTCTTTTTTTTCATTCTCATTCACACACACATTCACACAGTCTTTTTTGGCAGTTAAGGCCATATAAGACTTTGACGATAACCGTTATTATTTATAATATCCATTGGGGTCCAGGCATTTCTATTTAAGTATCCAAATGGCTTTATTAAAATCATCTGACCGCCTGGGGTCCGAACCCGCGACGTTCAGTATAGAAGGTAGGCACGCTAACAACTAGACCAAGCCCGTAGCTCTTAGGTGGGTTAATTTCAAAAATTCGATGGTCTGTCTGTGTGTGTCTGTGAACAAAATATCTCAAAAACGAAAAGAGCTAGAAGGTTGACATTTTATATTTAAGTTAGACACCCTCTTGACACGTGACACTAAGCTTTTGAACAAAATCGGCCCAAGAGTGCTAGTACTTTACTGATGCAATTTTTCAGTTTTTTTTCAATTTTCTCAAAATCGCTCCAACAATTTTAATTAAAATTCAAAAATCAATTATTTTTCAAATGCTTCTTAAAATGTATATTCTCATTTTGACATTGAAATCTTCTGAAAACCACTTTACTCTTGTACTTCATAGGAAGGATCGGAGAAATGGTTGCCATGGTAACAAACAATAAATATTTTCCTATACTAATAAATTTTACATCGCCTGTAACTAAATAAATATATGTCGACACAAATGTAACTTCACGGGGTGCCGGTAGATGGCTACGGCCAGAGGCCGGTTGGGTTTGAGGTGTGTGTCTTCGTACACGAAAGGACCTCGGGTAAATAAACGGGGATCCCGATAGGAATTCAAATAAATAAATAAAAATAAATAAAAATGTCGACACAAAAAGGAAAGAACACAACTTTCTATTACCGAATATAAGAGAAAGTTGTGTGCTATGCGACAGTCACACCAGATTTTTTTTTATTTCTCTTCTAAAAAATCTATTTCTATTCTCTCTATTCTATTCTATTTTACATTTAGCAATTTATTATTTTTATCTTGAAAAGATCATTTACTAAAAGTCTGCCTTTTTTTACTCTACCGCCTCTTAATATTTCTTTCTCATACAACTTTAATAATCCGCATTCCATCATATTTTTTTTGAATTTTCAAACGAATGCTTCGTTCATAATAATAATAATAATAATACTAAAAAATCCATTCCCCCATTATCTTTTGTGCTTTTGCTTCTATGAATATTTGATTGATTGGGGTAAATATTTAAGCCTATTTGGTGCATGTTGTGTCTTGGCATGAGACAATTTCTCACCTGCCACACCGAGCCAAAGACAGTTTGAACATGATGCATCAATGAAACATGAAAACATGCCAGTCGCGGACACCGAAACGCCCTTTGATTGATGGAACTACGACACGCTCTGAAAGGGAAATTGATACCAGCTAGACTAGAGGGACTTGTTTCACAGCCGAACAGGAAATCGGCTTTAGTGGGGGCGGTGTTATTTTTTTTGTGAGGGGGGACATTCGAGAATTCCGATCAACAGTCATGGCTTAATGTCTGTAGGTTGCGTTATCATAGCTCCCCAATTTCTCACTAATGTCTTCACACTTTAATATAAACAAACAGTTTTTCTATTGATCCAAATGTGTTATTAATTAATCAACATGACAAGGAGAGGGTTACGTTATTTTTGATTGACTAAACAAATTACTTCTTATTTAGTATCCTAAAAAATAATTTTAATAATTAAAGTGACTAACTCCTGACTCTTGTTCAATTTCTGCAAAAATTACGAAATTATTTTAAGGTGCGCGTCTCGGGGTGATAATTTTGGGAGATTCCAGCGGCCACAATTTTGAAGCGACCTCAAATTTTTTTTTTAATTAAAGCTATTTAAAATATCTACAACTTATAGGAAGCCCCTTTTTTGATTTTCGTAAAAAAATTATTTTTTTTATATTATTCGCATTAAATAAAAGATATTTTAAAAAAGGAGCTCTATAAGTTGTAGATAATTAAATTAGTAATCATTGTGTTAAAGAATTATTTATTTTTTTGCCTTTAATTAATTAGCTGTAAACTCTAGAATGAAACGGAAAAAACCCCTTATATCCCTATGGGGGAACCTAACGCCATCTCTTGCCGCCTCGAGTAACTCGGTAGTCTATAGTGTTCTAACCGTTTTTCGAGACGCGCACCTTAAGCCTTTTTCGGCATACCATTTTTTTTAAATTAGTTATTTTGGGTGTGTGTTGGTCTGTAGAAGTCTTATTAACTTATTTTTATTTCTAATATACCGTGAGAAATGTTGCGACTCACGGCCAGGAATAAAAAATAATATTTTTTCTACTGGCTACCTAAATAAAATTCTAAAATTTTCTGTGGAATAAGGAAAATGTACAGTGAGGGTTAATATTAGAGCACCACATGTAATTATTTCATTTCATGGTCCAGGCATTCTTATTTAAGCTATTTGGTATCCAAATGGCTTTAAAAAATCATCGGACTGCCTGGGGTCCGAACTCGCGTTTCTAACCCCTACACCAAGCCCTGAGGGCACTGGTTTAACCTAATCCCAACACACGTAACGCGGTTAATATTCAAATGCATGGTGAAAATTGACGTGTTCAAGTTGCGCCGTTTGCCGTTAGAGAGCAGCTCCTACCCCCAGAGCGCCGTTGCGCATGGTAGTGTCAGTGTTGGTCTCGGCTAACCAATGAACGTGCTGCAATGGCTGAAGTACATCCCCCAACCCCCAAACTACAGGGGGTTGGCTCTCTGAATAGCAGGAGTGCGGCCCGCGACAGTTGCGGCCAGCGCATAAAGAAGAGCGCAGGGCACAACTACCAACAACTAACTATACTCTCTCTCTCTCTCTTACTCTCTCGCACACTAACCAACCAACAAGTCCAACAACTGATATATAATGATCTTTACTTGAACTTGCTGCCTTAGCTAAAGCAACAAACTAGCTTCTTATTTATTTATTATTTATAATAAATGCATTTTTTTCTATCGGCTTATTGGAAGGAAATTTTTTTTGCGTTTGAAAAGAGATTAAATAAAAAAAAAAAAGTGTCAACAAAAGACTAACATTTTTTTTTTTTTTTTATTGAGAAAAATTGATTTAATATGCTTACTATAAAGATATTAAACATTTAATGAGAACTAATTTATAAATAAGAAATTATATATAATATATTTAAGATATTATATATATCGCGTTTGTGAGCCGCGAAATTTTACAATTAAATATTTTTTAATTCATATACCCTAAAAAATAAGGTTAGGTACAAATCGGAGGATCCGTGGTTCGACTCCCGGCGGCACACCCTCATTTTTTTCGGGTATAAGAATTAACAAATATTTAATTTAACTAATTTATACCTGAATAATCAACACCAATATAAAATAATTAAATAAACTTGATGAGTGATGCCGAGAGAATTATAGAACCGAAACGTCTCATTTATATTTAAATAAATACTGTAGTATTTATATTTTTAATAAATAAATAAAACAAAAATGTGGTCTATAATTAAAAATTCTCCTAATAAGAATCCAATATAGAGTATCTAGATTGGGTTTTGACTCTCTGAGGGAGGGGGGATTATAGGAGCTATATTAGAAATCCTTATAAAGCCAAATTTTGAATTACTGTAGTATACAATTAATTAAACAAATCAGATATATGCCAATGAGTGACACAAATTTAATAACAATTGGATATCAGCTCATATTTTTTGAGAATTGTTTTCGGCAGTGATGCCATATGAGACTACTTCCCTATTTTTCCAAACCCAATATAATTTAGTCGCTTAGAACGGGAAGCGAACCTTAGAAAAGAGGAAACACCTTTCAGAGATCTCTTGTAGTAGAAATTTATACTTAAATTAGTTCATATAAAATTTGTATTCTATTCGAATATTTTTTAGATACAATTTTCTTAAAAAAAATATTTTCCGGGCAGTTTAATTAAAATTTCAGGGGAAAATTTGAAAAAGCAGGGAGCGGACATGCGATTTCTGTGAAGATAAATTTTTTTTTGGGTGTGAGGCGATTGGGTTTTTCGCTTCTTCGTTCACCTTATATTGACCGCAAAACTTTTATTAAGATATTCCGTTCATATTCTATTTTTTTCCAATATGCAAATTCCAAGAAATAAGTACGCTAACCTTAAACTTCCCTCATTGGAATTGCAATGTCATCTTCATAATGATTTTTTTTTCCAACAATATTTTAAAGATAATTAATTTTATCATTAGAGACGAAATAAAATTTGCCACCTGAACTAATAATAACAGGCTATTTAAAATATATTCATTGTATATATAAAAGGAGAAGAAGAGATGATAAATAATATCTGAAACATGACAATTTTCTGCTTTGTGAATGCATTATAATATACCATAGTTCCATTGCCTTTTGGCCCTTTAAAGGGACCATTATATCCGGCGAGAAAGAGACCGATGAAAAGGGAATTCTCACAATCTTTTCAAATCAATTCCAATAAACGTATTTATTTATTTATTTTTTTTTTTTATTAATTATTGATTTATTATTACAGTAGAAAAATATTTTTTTGTCTTTTGTTATCGAAAATTACTCCTTGTTGTGCAAGTATTAAAACATCCCGGTGAAAAAAATGATTAATTACCAATTTTGTAAAAAAGATCTGGTGTGACTGGTCGGACAGCACACAACTTTCGATTACCGAAGGTAAGAGAAAGTTGTGGGCACTTGTCACACCAGATTTTGTGTCGACATATATTTAATTTCCGCCATATAATAGAATTCAAGTTGTAAAATTTATAATAAATGGGAAAATATTTATATTTTGTTACCATTGTATTTCTTGACATGAATCCAATACTTTCTCTCTATATATGTACATATATAGGTAAGAGAAAGTAAAAATATTATTAATTTATTAAAAGCGACTTATTGATGTCCCTCTTTATTAAAAAATGGACCATATCTAAAAACCTCTGACTGACATGAGCATGGGTCAAATCTTATATTTTTTAAATTAAAATTAAATATACTAAGTTATTTGTTTCAAAGGTTTTAGTAATTAAAAATTAAGACTTGATACGTATTACAATTACTTGTCATCAGAAGTGATTACATGAAAGTAGAAACATTATACCCTACACACTAGAAGAAAGGTACAGTGAGCGTTACAATTAAGTCCCCACCTGAAAGCTAGGACCTTAAGTGTATTGTATATGATGAAATAATTTTAAATTTAAAAAGATAAAAATAAAATCATCTCAACCGGATTTTACCTTTTCGGATAGTTAAGATTATTTCACTATACACCATATACTATACCCATATACTTAAGGCTCTAGCTATCTATCTGGGGACTTAATTGAGGCGCTCACTGTACCAACAGTAAAACATCTAAGTATCAATCAGTTCACTTGAGTCGGTGCAAGTGCACAGTACTTGACAACGGCTGCAGAATAAGCAGTTGAAACGTTGTACAGTATTTATATATTTTTAATAAATATTTAATACAAAAATGTGGTCTATAATTAAAAATTCTCCTAATAATAATCTAAGTATCAAGTTTAGCTTACAAACTCAATGCTATGTAATTAAATCGAATGATCTATTAGAAATTAAAATAATAACAATATAAGTAATAAAATAATATTAATAAAAATAATAATACTCAATTCAAACCACTTTGATATATATTTTATTATAATTAATTTAAAAAATAATTTAAATTGAGTCTTATTATTATTATCTTACTTATATTGTTATTATTTTAATTTCTAATAGGTCATTTGATTTAATTATATAGCGTTGAGTTTGTACCAGTAAGCTTCACTTGTTGATGTATAACGTTGGTACCACTGTATATAATGTTGGTACCACTTCTTCTAGAGTATAATATCAAAACTTAATTTTTAATTAATAAAGCTTTTGAAACAAATAACCTTGTGTTTAATTTGTATATTTAATTTTAATTTACAAAATGTTTCAACGAGAACCTACGTTCGAAAGTTTAAATCTTATTATATTTTTTTCATTGTAGATAAAGGATGGATTTTCTTTCTTTTAAGTAGAACGTTTCTACAACGGGATGCGAGCATTTGTTATTTTAATGTTGCTTGATAACGAGTGATTTTACTTTCTCTTACCTATGTATATATGTAATATATATATAGAGAGAAAGTATTGGATTCATGTCAAAAATTCGATGTCGAGATTTTGATGGATCTTCACGTTTTGAGGTCCCCTGAATCCAAAAAGTGGTTTTCGCGACATGGTCTGTCTGTGTGTGGGTGGGTGTGTGTGTGTGTGTGGTGGGTGGGTGTGTGTTCAATTTTAAGCATGAAGGAATTGAGCTACGAGGTTGAAATTCTATATTTAACTTAAACACCCCCCGGGACCGGAAAATAAGCTTTTAATCAAAATCGGCCAAAGAGTACTAGTACTTTACTGATGTACTTTTTTCAGTTTTTTTCGATTTTCTCAAAATTTGCTCCAACAATTTTTTTTAAAATTCAAAAATCAATTATTTTTTAGATGCTCTTTCAAATGTATATCCTCATTTTGCGATTGAAATCTTCTGAAGACCACTTTACTCTTGTATTTCATAGGAAAGATAGTAGAAATGGTTGCCATGGTAACAAAATATAAATATTTTCCCATACTTATCATCATACTATATAATAAAGCCCTAAGACCGTGTCCGATGTGTGAAACAACCAATCAGGTCTCAGGGATAGCGCCATGGTAACAAAATATAAATATTTACCCATGTTTACGATTTTTTTATTTATTTACATTTTGAATTCTAAAATTCTATGGGCGTAAATTTTTTGTCTGTGTACCGGGAGAGTCCCGGAAAGGATATGATTCACAAAAAATCTTAAGTTCATGAATAATTAACCGCTAAAATAATCTCTACATATAAAAATGAAAAGGGAAAATGTATGTACCGGTATGTATATAAGTAGGCGAGCAAGGGGGTCCAGGGGCGCAGCCCCGGCTAGACGGAAAGCCCCGCCGAAGGCGGGGCTTTGCGTCTAGTAAATTTTACATCTGAATTCAAATGTTCCCTACTGTCGGGAACTAATTATATGTCGACACAAAAAATCTGGTGGGACAAGCACAGAACACAACTTTCGATTACCGAAGGTAAGAGAAAGTTGTGTGCTGTGCGCCAGTCACACCAGATTTTTTTATCATCTATCGATGATTCCGGGGGACGTTTCTTCAGTCTTGTTCACTGTCATTTCTTGACTACGATCTTATGGTTCTTCTCTTCAGCCAGCTCGGCACTTGTTTATAAAATTCTGAAATTGGACAAATGGGCTGGTTATTACTCACATCTTATGGATGAATGAGAGACCACCTTTATGATGAGTAATAAATAATATATTATAATAATAAAGTTGCTAAATCGAATGACGGTCGTTAATCCGGTGGGCCTGCAGGTCAGGAGTAACCTTCTATGACCTTTGAACTCGTAGACAGATCAAAACGCCCTCGCAGGAAGATGAAAAATGAATTCCGAGACATTAAAATGTCAAGGTTAAAGTGTAAATAATAATAAATTGATGTCAAAATAATGTTAATAGAAAAATAGTGAAAAATTGAAATTATAAATACAATCCATTTTCAAATTATGGAAAATTTCACAAAATCTTAAGTTAAAATATTAAAATGAGTTTTGTTTATTAATCAATCAAATAACACTGATAAAATAGCCTACTAACTCTGAAATCAATTTCTCTCAACTAGCAATATTGCTGATAGACAGATATAGATAAGTAAAATTATTTAGTATATGTGAGGTTTCACTATGTTATAAATGAGGTTAGCACGCTAACCCCTACACCAAGCCCCGAGAGCTCAAACGTTTTAAATTGCTCTTTAGCATCTAAAAAATTGAATTTTAAAGAAAATCGTTGGAGCGAATTTTGAGAAAATCGAAAAAAACTGAAAAAGTGCATCAGTAAAGTACTAATACTCTTTGGACGATTTTGTTCAAAAGTTTCGTGTCACGTCCCATGGGAATGCCTAACTTAAATATAAAATTTAAACTAGAATGATGAAGGAAGAGAGGATGTCAGCCAAAAAAAGGAGCCTCTATCGAATAAAAATGTTTTTTATAATTTAAAAAATATTTTATGTTGTTGTATTACAATTATTATTTATGCTCATTTCAGCTCTAAAGAACTGATGATGGTTTTATCTAATTAAACCCGAAACGTTTTCTGATTGGAGATTTTTATTCGATAGAGGCTCCTTTTTTGGCTGACATCCTCTCTTCCTTCATCATTCTAATTGCTGAACAGCCACTTCTATTATCAATAAAATTTAAACTTCATAGCTCTTTTCGTTCTTGAGATATTTTGTTCACAGACACACCCACAGACCAGGGGCGGATTAAAGGGGGGAGGCGAGGGGACGATCGCCCCCCCCCCCCCCGAGAAGAAATTCACAATGTTATAAAAACTAGTAATCTAAAGAAATTATGATTTTCGGGCTTTAATTTCTTTTGGAATTTGGTCCACTTTTGCTCTGAACCGCTCATTTATTCATTTTCAAAATGTTTGTCTCCTCTGATGATGGTTTAATCAAAAAATGAAACGTCATTTTTAAGATTATAAATAAGATTGCTTTGTTATTTCATTTTATTTTCACAATACTATTGATATTTAACAATTCTTGGTAAAGGGTTGAGTTTGGGGGTGGAGTGGGGGGGGGGGGCACCATTTGTTTTAGACTTTAACTTAAGCTATTTTCTGAATTAAAATTTTTAATTATATTTGAAAAAATTGAGATTCAATCTCTTCTCAATTTTTTTTTTTTTTTTTTTTTTTTTTTTTTTTATTAAATTATTTTTCATTGGTTTTTCTTTATTTCTTAAGTGTTAAAGGTGTTTCAACTTCCTTTCTTTCTTTACATCTATAAATATTCGGAATATATACATCTTTTGATTCCAAAGGCAATTTCTTTAAACCTTTAACAATTTCAAAAGAAATTCTAAAATTATATTCTCATAAAATTATTTTGTAAAAGATAATCTTTTTTTCTTAGATTTGAAATATTTTGATGAAGTATTAATAAAATTTCATCCGAAAGTCATATAAACACATTAAATAAAATAAATTTCCCCCGGTGACATAAGCAGCTGCATCTATTGAGAGGGGGATGACAAAGACGTCACACCCCCGCTTTGCACACGCGCATCGGCCCTTTGTAAAAATCTGACCAAGGTAGCAAAAATGAAGAATAAGAATGGGATGGATGGTAAAAAGAAGAACACACACCTGCAAGAAATATATCTCGTCGTCTTCTTTTCGGGGGGGGGGGTGGGGGGTGAAGAAGTTTTATGGTGCTCATATCTTTTGGGCATGTGACACTGGCAGCACGCGTGACCGATCATCTTTGAATAGGGCCTCTCTTCGTCTTTTTTTTTCTTTTTCTTTTCTTTTTCACCCCCATCCCCCTTCTCTCTCTCTCTCTCTCTCGTTACTTGGCCAAATTAACCAAGAGAGGACCATATTTCACAAATGAAGAAGAGGTAGACTTTCCATCTTGACCAATTTCAATCAATCTTCAATGACTTGCCAATTCTTTTTTTTTGCCAATGTCCAAAATAAATAAGTAATTTTTCAAAAAAAAAAAGCTCATTTATTATTACTTCTTCTATATTATGGTGATCTTAGTTCTACATAATCATCCGTTGATCATTTGTCAGAAAGAAAGAAAATGGTGGGTTTGTTGAAGATGTATTAAGAGACCATAGAATAAATTTATTTAGAAAGAGGGTGATTTTGCTATAATAGAGTTTCTATTATTTATAGGAACCGACCGAATATTCGGTTTCGGTTACGGTTTCGGCCAGTTTCGGCCAAAAATCCTGGTTTCGGCCGTAGTTTCGGTTTCGGCCAAAAAGTAGCCGAACCTTTCGGCCGGCCGAAACCAGAGTCTGAAAAAAATGGGATGAGACTCGCATGAAAAAAAAAAAAGGTCAAATGATTTGCACTTGAGGGAGAAAAAAATTTTAGTCTCCCTAAAAAAAAAAAGGTAAAATGATTTTCACGGGAGGGAAAAAAATTCAAAAAAAAAAAAAAAAAAGGTAAAATGAAAAAAATTTTTTTATAAGAAATACAAGTTTGTCGGTTTCGGCCGAAACTAAGGTTGAGGCCGAATATTCGGTTTCGGTTTCGGCTGAAAATCTTGTTTCGGTCGGACCCTAATTATTTACATAGAGGAATTAAGAGAAATTATTTTTTTAAACATATAACATATAAACATTTTCTTATACTATATGTGTTTATATAGGCTCTAAATAGAGTATTGAGATTGTGACTGATTCAAACCTTATGATTCTCAAAAAAAGTGGGTCTCACAAAATGGTCTATCCGTGTGTTTGTGAACAAAATATCTCAAGAACTATGAGGTTGAAATTTTATATTTAATTTAGCTACCCTTCTGGCATCTTATACTAAGCTTTTGAATTAAATTAGGCAAAGAGTTCTAGTACTGCATTTTTAGTTGAATTTTCTCAAAAATGGCTCTAACAATTTTGATTAAAATTCATTTTTTGCTGTTACTTAAAACAAATATTCTCTTATTGTTTGAAACACAAGTTACTCTTATGCTTCTTTGGAAAATTAGAAATGGTTGTTATGATAACAAAATATAAATATAACTTGCATCCAAAGTCCGTTTATTGGCTGCTCTTGCCTAAATCCATCCACTCGAAATATAAATAACTTTCTATTCTTGATTATACATACCTCTTGAAATGTTTCAATGATAGATGCTGATTTTTTTTTATTCTTCATCCAGAGAGAACAATGCTTTAAATACAAAGTACAGATGGCTATCGGGGGACGTTCCACACGCATTTTGCTCGGGTTCACCACTCCCGAGTCTTTGCCACGGTTGGCATCGCTTAACTGCATCGATTGTGGTGACTGTTGCTATTCTCCATTGTAGCCTCCCCGGCAGAACAATGTTTAAAAATCCACAATTATCAACTTGAAATTCTCTTTTCTAAATCAATCATTATATTATTGACGTTTAAATTTTGTTCAGGCGAAAATCTCCATTTTATCATTGATAAGTCCAGGGATGGATTAATACAATTTTGTCGTTTTTTTTTTATCTTAATTTAAGGTCTTTCGACATCTATGACCATTTAGACCCCGGCCCTATTTATTTAAATTGATTGGTAGCCAATTCAATTTAAATAAATTTTTGTTGCATGCGACTGGATGCGATTTTCGGTGGGGGCTGTTGGTTGCAAGATTCAATTTACTGGCGGACTTTTCTGGGGGATGAAAATTTTTTAAATAATATCTTCAAATACTAGAGATTTGTGACTTGAATTGATAGTAAAAATATATTTTAGACAAAAAAAAAATCATAATTTCTCTAGATGGCTAGTTTTTAAAACTTTTTCAATTTTTTCGCGGAAGGGGCGGTCGCCCCTCCCCCTTAATCTGTTCCTGGATAAGACTGTTGTAATTGAGTGTGTTGTATAAGGTAGAAAAAAATTAAGAATTTTATCATCCGGATGTCGTCTAGCAGCTTCTCCTTTGTTCCCTCAAATGTACAACAACACAACATCAAGAAATTGATTTTTTTTAAATCTCTCCACTTCATTGATAAAAAAAAATGGACAATTGCTATGATAAACTCAGATTTGGTAATCCTAAAGTTGAAGGGAATTTTACGATGTCGACCGATCGACCTTCGTAGACTGCGAGGGGCCCTCTTTTTTCTGACACACAGGTTTACAACCGATTTATATTTATGTATATGGCAGCGGTGTGGGTGGGGGAAGGCCAATATCCATTTCAGAAATGTGTCAAGCGTGTTCAATGGTGGATGGATAACCCTAGCAGGTAGTAAGAAACCTTGGCAAAGTGTCACCGACTTCCGCAGCTGCTGGCCCTTCTCAATGGAAAGCCAATTTCTCTCTCGGCCTAGTCATTTTTTTTTTTTTTTTTTTTCGAAAAATCCACACCCCCTCCCTCCACATCTCCATGACGGAGCGTCAAGATGTCTGCTGATGTTCGTTTTGTATGAATGAACCTTAGCATTCCCGATCAATGGGTGAAATGTCGCCCATCAGAGAATGATGGGAAGACCAAGAGGGTAGTTGCATTCCTTTTTTTTCTTTTTTTTTTTTTTAGGGGGACACCCCGCGGCGCCTCTACACCCTCACATACACACGCAAAGGCTAAAGCTATATATCCTGTCAACCGCAGTCACTAGACTTGCCAATTTCATAACACTCATTCACTTTTTGATATTTGCTAGGAGGGAAAAAATATTAAATTGCTTTTTCCACAAAATTTATATCAGCTAATAGAAGTTTTTGTTATATACTACAGTAAATAACCAATGAAATGGCATCCGAGGCTATTTATAAAGACAAAGTTTTATTTCTATTCAAATCCTCAAAAAAACAATTTTATTTTCTATACTTTTCGTAATGCTAGAGGCGCCGGAACGAATTTGAGTCAATTATTTCCTTCAAATAGTATAAACAAATCTACTATAAGTTATAACTTCAAAAAAATTTTGATAAAATTACTAGCAAATTTTTAAAAATTTTAATTTAATAAAATTAAAATTTTAAAAAATTTATATTGGGGATCTATGGGAGAGGCGTGGCTTCACCTGGTGGCAAAAAATGAACTAGCCATTGTAGGATTGAATGGCTGGCTGATACGCAAGTACTCGTGTTTTATGAGACAAAAAGTTTAATTAAAAATAAAAAATGGGCGTGACGATACAGGAAATTTGTAGGTTTTCTTCTGCCACACTTACTAATAGAAATTTTATTTGTGGAGACAATATTATTGATCCTGGTCATGATTTAAAGTGAGTAATAGTAATGACAGTTTCAATGACAGACACAATTCTTGCTTTCTGTTTACAAACAACAAGTTTATGAGAATAATTTCATGAAATGATCAAATTTTATAATAATAATAACAATTGGGATGGATGCCCGTATAAGGCTGGATTAGGAAGTAGCTGCAAGCACATTTGGGGCTGTACTTTTATTCTGTAACCGCTATTTATGATATCTGATATGATGTTAGCCAAAAAGTGTTTGAAATATTTTATTGTAATAATAAATACAAGATAATTAAATGATAAATTAACTAAAAAATGAATACCGGTAATTAAATATAAAATTAATAATTTTTTTTTTTTTTTGTACTTACAAAAATAATTTAGAAGATTTAAAAAATATCACGTGTACAGACAAAAAATGTGTTTGGAGTGCACCACATAAATCAGCTCTTAAAAAAATACGATATGAGACGCCTTTGCTCGAGCACAATTGTTTTGGAGAAAAACAAGAAAAAAGATAGAGGCAAAAATTAAAAAGAAGGCTTCTAAATCTGATAGATTGATTCTTCTACAATAAAATTATTTATAATTTTCACTATACTGTCTTTTTTTTGGAAAAGATTTGGAAAAGAATGAAATCGAGCTGTTTCATGCTTAGATGCATGACTTTTGCACCCATAAACACAAAGTAGATACACATTGCTTTTATTTTTATAAGGAGAAAATTTCATATTTGTGAATATATTAGTGTATGTATGCATTATTTATTAATCTAACAATAATGTTTACTCGTGGGTTATAAGTTTTTTTTTAAATAATACAATTATATCAGATGTTTAAATGTTCTTGTCCCTTATATCACGTTAAACATATGAAGGTTTATCCTACAATCGCTAGTTCGACTTTAAGCCACCAGGTAGCGTATTGAAATGCTAAAGATCCCAATAGCCTAAAAAATTTTTTAATAAAATCACTAAAAAAATTTGTTTTTTTTTTTTAGTATTTGAAGGAAATAAATGTTTTTATTTATTTATTTTTTTTTTTAAATTTTTATTTCAAGTTTTCATGTTATCTAAATTTTATTATTTTAATTTCATATAAAATGTTTTTAGAAATTAAAAATACAGGGTCTATATCAAATATTTTGGAAAAAATTGAATTTCTTACTCTTTTAGTTTTTTTTTAATTTAAAAGATTTTATTTTTAAAAATAAATGAAATAAAAAGACACATTGCCCCCCTCCTATAGGATGCCAGGGGGGTCATATACCCTTACCTCCCCAGTTCCGGCGCCTATGATGCTGAGTACCCCTAGTCAAAAAAATTGCTTATACCTTATTAACATATCAATGCTGGAAAAGCAACTTGCACGATTCAGTCAAACTCTTCCCAAACCCTGAGGGTACACTTTGGGGAAACACTGTTTTAGAGATCTTGTATTGTCAAATGAGTTCATGTTTATAAATCCCTTTTTCTCTTTTCGGTTCTGAAAAAGATAAATTGTATTATTTATTATTTTTCTCTCTTCTTGATACTCTCAAATATCGACTTTATTCACTTTACCAATATAGTACAATTCAAATCAAAATGGAATTTTTTTTTTCTGAGACTAACACAACGCTTCTCTTCCTATAAATTCCTATTGAGCTAGTGGGGGGATGGTTCACTCAAAAGCCCAGCAAATTTAAATTTTCTCTCTCATTGACTTCACCCCCGCATATTCTACCAATTTCCTATCTTGAATGTTAGTTAATTTTGCATAGAAGTTTTAGTAAGTAGGTTTTTTTTTATACCTTGTTTCTCAAATTTCAAAACAATCGGTCAAAATCATCTCTTCATTTTTTTGTAACCTTTTTTGGTCAAACCGCCTACAGAGTCATAAAATTACCAAAACGACCGGGTCATAGACCGCTGGTGTGCTCTACTTTAATCTTGATGAGATGATTTTTATTACATTTCCATAATTATACTCTATTTCACTGATAATTAATTTCTAATATAATTTATCTTACCAAATCTTCTTAGATCGCAATTGCTATATATTTTAACTTTGATAGCGCGATCTTAATTTTTTTTTTTTTTTTAATGTAAATAAAAATTTTAGAAATAAAATTTGATTACAGTCACTTTTAGATAACACAATAACCCCTCATTTGGAATTCGCATTATTAAAGTCATTATTGCTCTGATTTGACCCTCTTTTATAGCGATCAAAACCCTCCACCCTGTCTCTGGGGTGCGGTGAATTTTTTATCGCCAAGGGACCACTGTTTTTTAAGAACCATTATCTTTTGATTAAATTATAACTCATTTGGAAATATTGTTAACCCCCTTTTGAAAGATGAATACTAGGGTGTTGAGAGATAAATATAATATTTTATTCTTTCTCATTTTTATTGATCTTAAATATATAAAAAAAAAAAAAATAATAAAGAGTTCATTTATTATCTGTATGATATTATAAAAAAATTTTCTTGTGTAAATTTATTTATTAAATAAAGAAGGATGTTTTAATTTCTTGATTACTTAATGAACTAATCGGTCAGTTAACATTTAGAATATACGACAGAAAATTTAAAATTAAATTATAATAAAAACTTTATCTATGTAATAAAGAATGTGATTGATTTTGATTTAATGAGTTTTACTTTCTCTTACCTCTATATATGTTAATATATATAGAGAGAAAGTATTGGATTCATGTCAAAAATTTGATGTCGAGATTTTGATGGATATACACGTTTTGAGGTCCCCTGAATCCAAAAGTGGTTTTCGCGACATGGTCTGTCTCTGTCTGTGAACAAAATATCTCAAGAACGAAAAGAACTTGAGTTTGAAATTTTATATTTAAGTTATAGGACCCTCATGGGACATGACACGAAGCTTTTGAACAAAATCGGCCAAAGAGTACTAGTACTTTACTGATGCACTTTTTCAGTTTTTTTCGATTTTCTCAAAATTTGCTCCAACGATTTTTTTAAATTCAATCAATTATTTTTTAGATTCTCAATAAAATGTATATTCTCATTTTGTCATTGAAATCTTTTGAAGACCACTTTACTCTTGTACTCCATAAAAAAGATAGGAGAAATGGTTGCCATGGTAACAAAATATAAATATTTTGCCACAATTATAAATTGCACATCTTGAAAATAGAATATACTGTACTGTCGGAAACTAAACACATGTCGACACAAAAAATCTGGTTTGACAAGCACAGTACACAACTTTCGATTACCGAAGTTAAGAGAAAGTTGTGTGCTGTGCGCCAGTCACACCAGATTTTTGCTTTTGATTTGAAGTTTTTAGAAAGCGCCTGTCATATAGAAAACGCAACCAGGGATGCTTGCCTGCTTAGCTGGTTGTTTGGTTCTTAAATAATTCTCTTTAACCCAGTGGCGTCATTTGGAGGGGGGGTAAAGCAGGGGGGGATTTGCCCCCCCCCAAGGGCTCTCATTTTTATAAAATTTTATATTATTCTAAATAAAATATTTCAAAATATATCTACGAGTAGCTCTAGTTTATATTATAAACTGTACAAAATTAAACAATTAATTAAATTAAATATCTTTTGGCCAAATTTGAGTACCCGTTTGTAAGTAAATTTTAAGAAAAAAAAAATGTTTTGCCCCCCCCCCCCAAGAAAAAGTTTTACGCCACTGTTTTAAACCTTTGTGCCACAGCTTGGAATAACAAAATAACATTTTTAATCTAAAATAGTTCCATCGTCCTTCCCATTTTTAAATGCAAACATATAAAAAAAAAATATGGATACTAATATTATAATATCAAATATTATAACTATCAAAGATAGGAGAACCCTTTGTTAAAAGTGATTATTTTTAGTTAGAGTATATGCCACGAGAGTGGTCTGTCAGCCGAGTATGCAACTGGTCCCCCCTCCTAGAGGCGGCTAGCGTCGTCATCGTCGTCGTCTTGTGATGACGCGCTGTCGGTAGTAGGCGCCAGCGTCGCCGGGTGGGGGCGGTAGTATATGGAATGGGGGCGGGGGCGTCAGGGTATTGATTTATCGCAGCGGCGGTGGCGGCGCTAGTGCAGCCACGGGTCGCCTAGCAGCAATATTGGCTGGCCCGCCTCCCCCTTACCCCCTATATATATATATATATATATATATATATATATTGAACAGAGCAAGCGACAAATGGATCTGCACCACACACACACACACACACACACACACACACATACACATCATCCAACCCCCTTTCAAAAAGCCGTGGGAACGATTCAAAACGAATAACATTTATCTGTGTTCTAGTCATTGTCCGAAAATGAACTGCATTTTTTAAACCACTCTGTGAAATGTTTGCTTATGAATTATCGCTAGCCATTACCATCCCACCCCCAACCCTTGGATAGAGATACCGGAGTTGGCGGGGGACGCAATGGAATCTATGTATATGTGTGTGTGTATGTGATTTAGAGTCGCGTGGTTCGGGGGCTTCATTTGCCATCGAGTAAAATAAATCGTCCTCTCTCTCTCTCTCTTTTTTTATACCCCCATTGCATTTTCATTTTTGCTTGTCACACAAGAAATTTGTTATGCGAAATATTTCTTGGACAGGTTGGTTGGTTGGTTGTTGACTCCCATTCATTGTTCAATCCAACCGGATATTCACATACTTAAAATGCACCACATATATATATATATATAGAGAACAGCTTTATTAATTACTGTTTATATTTATATAT
>JAKCPI010008288.1:0-45327 GCA_023213315.1 Euborellia annulipes
CACAGAACACAACTCTTTCAATTACAGAAGGTAAAATAGAGTTGTGTACTGTGCGATCACTCACACCACATTTTTTTTTAGTTACAAGTACATTTGCTCGTGGGAAAGTGTAGAAAGTAAAAAAAATCTGTTGTGACTGGCTGCCCAGCACACAACTTCTCTCACCTTCGGTAATCGAAAGTTGTGTTCTGTGCTTGTCACACCGGATTTTTCGTGTCGAGATATATTTAGTTTCCACGGATATATTAGTATTTAAGATGTCAAATTTATAAGTATGGGAAAATATTTATATTTTGTTACCATGGCCTTCTATCTCTCATATGAAATACAAGAGTAAAGTGGTCTTCAGAAGATTTCAATGGCAAAATGAGAATATACATTTTATAGAGAATCTAAAAAATAATTGATTTTTGAATTTTAATCAAAATCGTTCGGGCGAATTTCGAGAAAATCGAAATAAAAATGAAAAAGTACATCAGTAAAGTATTAGTACTCTTTGTCCAATTTTGTTCAAAAGCTTCTTGTCACGTCCTAGGAGGGTACAAAACTTAAATATAAAATTTCTACCTTCTAGCTCAATTCCTTCATGCTTTAAATTAGACACAGACAGACCATGTCGCATTGTTGGATTCAGGGAACCTCAAAACGTGTATTTCCATCAAAATCTCGACATCGATCGCAATACTTTCTCTCTATTCTATATATTAACATTTATAGAGAACTCTTTTGTAAAGAAAATATATTCAATATTTTTGAAACATATTAATTTTTTATTTTGTTCAAGCAACAAATTTTATTTGTTAGGGAAAACAAAAAAAAAAAAATAGAGAAGCCGATACGTTGCTATAAAATTTATTTGCACTGTTTCTTGCATGCATAGAGAGAGAGAGAGAGAGAAGAGGACGTCGTCGTCGTCGTCGTATATCCTATATAAACATACAAGAAAAGGGAACGGATGATTTATTCAGTGCCGGCACCAAACTTGCACGGATGGGCGTTAATAGGGGGGAGAAGGGGGGGGGGGGGGGATCCCCACCACTAACACCAGAAGAAGAAGAAGACCCTTCCAATTTCCGCCCGCCCTTAACTGGGGGGGGGGGGCTTATACCAACAAAATTCCCTCTCGTGTACAATAGAATGGAATCTCCTCTGTGGAGAAAGTTTAGGGCCAATAGAAAGGCGCCAGTTATCATCTTGGAATATCTTCTACAAATTAATTATTAGCTGCTGCTGCTCTAAATATTTAAAAACAATTTCTTAAATGGCTAGTTAGCGAGCGTTTCATCTTAATAAGTTTAGAATTCAGGGCCGACTAATCGCCCCTCTGGCGATTAGTGGTGCGCATTTACAACAACTGGGGTGACTGGTCACACAGCACACAATCTTCGGTAGTTGAATGCTATGTTCTGGGCTTGTCACACCAGATTTTTGTGTTGACATATAATATATGGGATGTTATGTATGAAGGAACCAAGCGCCATTTACATAAATCTGAGATAAGGGGCATTGACGCAGAGTAAGTAGAAAAGTGTCTAACTCCACTTTTTTTAGAAAATCATTTTTTTGTATTTTCTGTTGAAAAATATTATTATTTTCATGCCCTGAACTGGGGTAAGAGCGTAATTCAATTCATTTGCATATAGCCCTACTATTAGATGTAGGGGAGAGGGCGGGACATTGGGACAGTACAAATAAAATTAGCTGTGTATAGTTTGGCTTTCAATATTTTTGAGCATTTAATGTTATGTTGTTGAGACTGATAAATGCACTATCTATTGCCATAGGCTTAGCGCTTATTCACCAATAGATGAATTAGATTTTTGCAATTTTCCAAAAAATCCAAATTGTCCCAATGTGCCTCTTGGATGAGGTAGATTTGGACAGTGAAGAGGCAGATGTGGACAAAAACAATTTGTTTTGTTCTAAAAAAATAATTTGGTGAATAAAGGTGGCACAATCTAACACAGTGGTTCACCAACCCTTTCTGGAAGCTGAATAACAGCTATCGCCCCCCTTTTCATTTTCATTGTATGTCTAATTTTAATCTAAAGTGTAAATAATAATGCAGTTTTATTATTTTAAACAATTTTGTTACCGTAGATATCAGTAGCGTAGTCAGGATTTCTGCTTGGGGGGGGGGGGGCCCAAAAGTTTTATGAACCCCCCCCCTTCTCCAAGAAACTTAAAGTGGAGAAATTTTTTTTTTAGATAATATAATAATTATAAATAGAGACAGGATTTTAAGCAAAATGCTTATTGCTGAATTTTGTAAGCAACCATTAGATATTTAATTTCTATACGAATTAGGAAATACTAAGTGCATTGAGATTGCATTTTTAATGCTTTTTTTGAGTTTTCATGCTTTTTTTCCCTTTCGTGCTTATTTTAACTTATTTTACGAATATTTATAATTTTTTTTTTTTTTTTTTATTAAAAAACTTTTTTCCCATTCACACACGCATACACCAAGGACGTATATAAGGGGGGGCGCCCCCCCCAATTTTCCAAAAACCCCGCAGTGTGAAAAAATATATCCCTGTAAAAAATTTTTTTTCCGCAGGGTGAAAAAATTTGGTTCCGCAAAAAAAAAAAAATTTTCGCAGGGCGGGGCGGAATAAATTTAGTTTCTTTAAAAAAAAAATTGTATACGCCATTGGTATGAGTAAAAATTGCTTATTAGATGCTTTTTTTTCAACTTATATGCTTATTTAACAACTTTTTATTCAAGTTTTTTATGCTTTTTTAAGCACTTTTTTTCCATTTTTTTATGCTTTTTTGTCCGGTCTCTAATTATAAATAAGAAACAAATAAAAAAAAAATTTTCTTGAAATAAAAAATAATTTTAATACAAAATTCGTAAATATTAGAGATTTTTTCAATTATTTATAAGTTTTTTTTGTTAGATTTTAGAATTTATGAGTTAATAAAATAATTATTAAAAAAAAAAATCATTAGGGAAAACAATAGGTATTTTTTTGTTTTAGAGAAGGCTTTGGGGGGGCGGCCCCCCTTGAATACGCCACTGGTAGATATATAAAAACAGCCAACGCAGTTTTATCTGTTCACTCTTAGCTGTTGTAGTAATTGTACAGTAGCACCAAAAACACATGATTTGAAATTTTGTCGCTTAGGTGGTTTCTGAAATAAACGATTCACTTAAAAAAAGAGAAAAAAAATACATAAATACAAAAAATAATTTTTTTTTTTTTTGTGGGGGGGGCGTATTAGTAAGTAGCCCCGGGGCCCGTCAAGTCTGTCTGCGGCCCTGTCCACAATATAATATCTTGAATATTATATATAATTTCTTATTTATTAGTGTCCACATGTGCCTCTCGCTAGATGTCCCAATCTACCTCAATCATGTTTATTAACAAAATGAGGCTATACAAATAGCTAAAATAAATAATTACATCTGCATGTACCGAAATAGTAAGAATAAACAAGTACACTTATCTCTAATATTTCAACTGTCTTAATTCAAACGTTCGTATGGAAAATAATCGACCTCAAACGATTTCCGATTTTTTTACAACGCAGGACAAATATGATGTAGCAACGTGTAACTAGCTATGGCGTAGCTTGACGCTGTTAAAATTTTTCTATAATAAAATGGGTACTTAATGCACACTAATGGTCAAAGAGTACAATCTAACTTTACATTTAGTAGCGCTAAAATTTGAATGTCCCAATGTGCCTCGTGTCCCAATGTCCCCCCCCTCTCCCCTACATGAGAATTGCCGTAGGCGCATGGGCTGTATTTTATTTTGTGGCAAATGGGCCCGAAACGACAGCACTGGCCAAGATTGAGAAAGACTATCTAAGCAACAATAACAGCTTAACTTCCTGAGGATGGGATGGATGTGATTCCGAAACGTCGACGATAATCAAATATAGTTTTTTTTATCACTTGCTGGCTGCCTACTACCTCTACCTGATCCTAATAATTGCCACTCAGCCATCGAATTTCTTCTACTTCTCTATCAAGTATAAGAGTAAAGTGGTCTTCAGAAGATTTCAATCACAAAATGAGAATATACATTTTAAAGAGAATCTAAAAAATAATTGATTTTTGAATTTTAATCAAAATCGTTGGAGCAAATTTAGAGAAAATCGAAAAAAACTGAAAAAGTGCATCAGTAAAGTACTAGTACTCTTTGGCCGATTTTGTTCAAAAGCTTCGTGTCACGTGACAGGAGGGTGCCTAACTCAAATATAAAATTTCAACTTCGTAGCTCAATTCCTTCATGCTTAAAATAGAACACAGAGAGAAGGACCCACTTTTATGGACTCGGGGGACCTTAAAACGTGTATTTCCATCATCTCGACAGCGAATTTTTGTTATTAAATTGGCCTTTGAACTCTTCCAAATTTTCCTTTGCCGAGTGTAGCGAGAGAGAATGCAAATAATTTCAGATAAGACAATTGAATAGTAACGAGGAGGGGAGGAGAGGGAGGGGGGGGGGGTAATAGAATAAAGCAAGCAACAACGGCAGGATCTAAAAGGGGATCTAATGATCCAAAATGTGCTGTAGAATGCCCTCAGGCGGGAACCTGACTTGTGAAGCATCCTATACAGACAGCATAGAGGTTACGTAGGTCGATACCCCCCCCCCCCCACCCCCCGCCCCCCCTAGTTTAGAAACTTTGCTAAACAACAAGCAACAACGAACGAATGACCAAAACAAATTTCCTAACGGTAAATGGGAAATTTTAATAAAACTACCAGAGCGAGCGAGGTTGATGTTCTCTTTTAGAAATATTTTATTATAAAACTGTTGTTGCCATCATAAAACAAAACATGCAAAAAATTAATTTTTTTTTTTTTTTTTTGTTGAGTTGAATTGGTCAAACAGAAAAATTAACTCATCTGGGCACGGGCATCGGCATAGAATCTACCTGCAGTTGATTGAAGATAAGGAACTCCAGTAGAAGAAGAAGAGGCGGGAATTTGAGTGGCTGATGAACAGCAAATCAACAAAACCACGTGCACATCATAACAAAAGTAAAAGAATTAGATTTTCGGTTTAATTGTGGCTTATTTGTAAGAATTACAACGTTTCGGCTACTCATACTGTGGCCTTCTTCAGGTACAATTCAGCTAAGATTACAAAGGTTGTTACAATCTCAGTTGGGGAAAACAAGATGGCTGCCGCTTCTCGACATGCACGCCATCTACATTGCTTGCATTAGCGATCGCAGCGCCCCTACATACAATCTGACACGAAATTCAAATATTGTATACTAGTTTACACTCTCTAAACCAGTGGTTTCCAAACTTTTTGTTATCAAAATATTTAATTGTATGGCGCCACCTCCCCCCCCCCCCCATTTTATAATATTAGACACAAAAATTTTTATTTCTAAAAAATTTATTAATACAAACTAAGGCGAAAATAAAAAGAAATATATCAAGCTAGAAATCTAATTTCTATCATTAAACGATACTTTCTCTCTCTAAATATTCCAAGGGTAATATTCGCGCCTGCCTCCCTTCAGACTTGTCCGCGCCCCCCTAGGGAGGCGCGCCTCAGTTTGGAAAACGCTGCTCTAAGCTGTACAAATTATTATTGAAAAAAATATTGTATATGTGTGTACATGTGATGATATTCTTTCAAATTAAAAATCTCATTTTTGTTCTCCAGTGTAATGAAAACGTTCCAAGTGACGGGACACCGAAACGTCTTCACAAACAGGGGGGAACAGAATAAATAGAAAGGTTAGGGATTAAAGTATTTATAGAAGCCTCCAATTCTCTGGGAGTTAATCGCGGAGGGATTTGATATCTTGCCAAATACCGAGGGAAGGAATTACAGAAAGCATTTGTAATAGGTGGAAGGTGGAAAGGGGAACCGAAACGCTCCAGCAGCGTTAATTGATGAATGAGACACTCTGACGATAACCCTTATTTGTGATAATATTTATTGGGGGTCCAGGCATTTCTATTTAAGCCATTTGATATCCTGAATGGGTTAAATAAAATCATGGGACTGCCTGGGTCCGAACCCGCGACGTTCGGTATAGGAGGTAGGCACGCTACCAACTACACCAAGCCCCGAGGGCATCATTGAAATCTTCTGAAGACCACTTTACTCTTGTACTCCATAGAAATCTGGTGTGACAAGCACAGAACACAACTTTCGATTACCGAACTGTAATAGAAAGAACTGTGCGACCAGTCACACCAGATTTTTTTTCTTTCTTCTTTTTTTTATTCAATTCAAATCATAAAATAAAATAAAATAAAATTTGGGCGAGCCACCTGACAACGAACGAGTGGAGTAATAATAAAAAGGAAGAGATAAAAAGTCGCGCCGCCCGCCGTTTGCGGATTATTACCACAATTTTGAGTAGAGAGCGAGAGAACGAGGCTATTTTTATATTAACATGTCACCAGAGATGAAATTTTTTAAAATTTGCAACGAAAGACCAAGAGAGGGGGAGGGGGAGGGGAGGGGAGGGAGGGGAGGGGAGGGGGATAATATAAATTCATACTAAGCTTATTACGTATGCAGCAGCAAGAGAGATAAAAAAAAAAACCGCAAAAAGATTAGAAAATATGCAACGGAATTTTTCATTTTTTTTAATATTTAAGGTGATAAAAGAGATAATTTTTTATTTTTATCGCATAGCCCGAAAAAAGAGAGGAAATTTAGTTGGCTATAAATGCAATCAATACCCAAATGTTAGATGAATAACGTTTCGTTATCTTAATCATTTTTCGAATTTAAAAACACCGAAATGTTGGCTCTGAATTGAAATTAAAGAAAAAATTTTCTTTTTTTTATGGCGACCGTAGGCACTAGTTGCCTCGTTTTAACAGAATTTGTTTTTCATTAAGTACTACACATAAAAGAAATTTCGTTCAAATCGGTGACATGAAGGCTGTGCACTCCCCTTGTAAGAAATAATCTGGAGTGACAAGCACAGAACACAACGAACGTAATCAGGAGATATTTTCTCACTAGATGTCATTAATTATTAATTAATTATTAAATGCTTTTATTTAACTTACTCTTTCAAGGTCACCAACTTTATGGCTTTGTTAAGGACACTTCCCGATGAGCTAGAGGTGTGAAATTTGATATTTAAGAGTCATTTTTGATGACGCAAATTGTGAGTTTGGTTTTACCAAAATGGACCAAACTAATGTGGTACTTTATTTGAAACCCTTCGTGAATTAATGTAATTTCAAAAGACTTCCCGATGGGCTAGAGGTGTGAAATGTAATACTTAAGGGTCATTTTTGATGACGCCACTAAATGGTGGTTTTGATCAAAATAGACCAAACTAATGTGGTACTTTATTTGAAAGCCTTCGCGAATTAATGTAATTTCAAAAGACTTCCCGATGGGCTAGAGGTGTGAAATGTAATACTTAAGAGTCATTTTTGATGACGCCACTATATGGTGGTTTTGATTAAAATAGACCAAACTAATGTGGTACTTTATTTGAAACCCTTCGCGAATTAATGTAATTTCCAAAGACTTCCCGATGGGCTAGAGGTGTGAAATGTAATACTTAAGGGTCATTTTTGATGACACCACTATCTGGTGGTTTTGATCAAAATAGACCAAACTAATGTGGTACTTTATTTGAAACCCTTCGCAAATTAATGTAATTTCAAAAGACTTCCTGATGGGCTAAAGGTGTGAAATGTAATACTTAAGAGTCATTTTTGATGACGCCACTATATGGTGGTTTTGATCAAAATAGACCAAACTAATGTGGTACTTTATTTGAAGCCTCACGCAAATAAGGCCCTATTAACTATAGTTTTGAATTTTGATATTTACGAGTCATTTTTTTATGATAATGAATAATTTTTCAATTGAACCAAATCAATACAGGCCAAACTAATGTGGTACTTTATCATATTGATGATTTTTGATAAGACTAAAAGACTAAAAAGCTTAAAATAAAAGTAAAATAAAAAAAGATTTTAAAAAATGCTTTTATTTAAATTGAACTAAAAAAGAGAAATAAGAAAGAAATAATTTAATTGTTCTTGTTAAAATTTTTTAATATTTATGACTTAAAATAAAGCGTGGGGCGCGAGCCTCGAATCACTTCGAAGCGCCCCACGCTTTTTATTTTTAAGTCAAATATTAAAAAATTTTAACAAGAACAATTAAATTATTTCTTCTTATTTCTCTCTTTTTAGTTCAATTTAAATAAAAGCATTTTTTTTAAAATCTTTTTTTATTTTATTAAATGGATGTCTTAATTTCACTCTTATGACATCTAAGAGCTCACTTTGCCACTCCTTAAAAAAAGACTATTTACACAATTGAGGTGCCAAAATATAACAAAGAGATTCACAATAATTCATATTTTTACATGTCATTATTACATTGCCAAAATATTCCATAGGGTGCACTACGCCCTAGACTTGACATAAAAGCAGTCAACAACCAACAAGATTGCCTTGGGCTTAGTAGAGCCCAAGGAATATTGTGGCATCAGCGATTTTGTCATATTGGAAGTAACGATTTGCAAAACATTTGGGTGTTCTATCCAATTTAGTTGATTCTACTGAGGATGATCCTGATATCACTGGGGTCGAAATATTTACAAATAAACGGATAGTACGCAAAGGTATTTATTTCTTGGCCGACGGTCCTTAGAATTAATATTTGAAAAGTACCTTTCAGGGGCGTATATAAGGGGGGCCGAGGGGGCCCGGGCTCCCCCCCTTAATTTCCTAAATGCATATAGCCCTATAGGGATATAGAGACAATAATGGGTCTCGGCCCCCCGAAATGTTTGCTCGGCCTCGCAGCACGAAAATCCCAGGTTCCGCAAAAGAGTAAAAATGTTCCGCGAACGGCACATGAAAAAAATTAAGGTTCCGTGAAAAACGAAAATTTTCGCAGAAAAATTTTTGAGAACAGCCCCCCCCCCCCCCGAAAAAAATTTCTATATACGCCCCTGGTACCTTTTAACCAAATATCCACAAAGTGTGGACAAGGAAGATGATTTGGGAGAGTTTGTTTTGCGACGGCCACAAAGGCGATGTTTCAGGGGTCTAACGACTCTTTTCTACCTACTTGCTGCTCAATTAACCAGAAATCAATAGTTTGATTGGAAATTTGCAAATATCTGTGTCAAATTCCTTTTCAAAAATGTACAAGTGTATCGGCGCAGCTGGAGGAGGCTCTTCTGGAATTTCCTGTTTGCTTGCTACTGGCCTCTATACCGTAAGGTATAAGGCGTACGCCGGGGGTATTTATTTAGTACCCAGGTGCCCAGGAGGCAGTCGCTAATAGTTTAATTAATGAGATAGCAAGCAGTCAAGTCTTGTTTGGAGATGTCATCTTAATATTTTTAACGATCATATTTTTAGAAATAGATTTGCATAGCGTTATAAAAATAAAAAAATCATTTAGAGAGTTGGCTTCCAGGTGAGAAAAAAAAGCGTTCGTTAATATAACCACTTGGTTGAAATAACTTCAAATCAAACAACAACAACAACAACAAATAAAATGAATTTCTTGCTTATCGATCGATTCGATGGCATTTGATAATTAGATGATGGCATTTCCGTTATTATTTAAATAACGTCTCCTGCTATGCATTAAGGCGCTCTAATTGAATTAGAAACGTTTCGCTGTTTGCGTTTCCTCTATTACCGTACTCGACAAGAATAAACTTAATCGAAGAGAAATTGGTGTGACGTGCATCACACCAGATTGTTTCTAACATTAAAATAAAATATATATGATAGTGAAGTGTCCGTCTGTCACGCTCTGTTTGACCAACTTCCCGTCGGAATGTTGAAACGAAATCTTATAGAGGACATTATGGAGAGTCCAGGAAAAATATGGGCTTGAGTATCCGAACAGATTTTGTGAGTGTGAGTGTGAATGAGTAAAAAAAAAGAAAAAAAAGGTGAGGGTACGCCGCAGGCAGGCGGTGCGGCTAGTAAAGAATATTTTGAATATTTTTTCTTGATTTATTTAAGGAAGATTTTTTGTATTTTAAGCTTGCCCTTGAGATAGGAATTTTGCCTCATGTATTTTTTTTAAACACACTCACACACACACAGTCTTTTCGGCAACTCAGGCCATTTAAGACTTTTAAGATATCCGTTATTGATTAATATACATATTGGGAGTCCAGGCATTCTTATTTAAGCCATTTGGTATCCAAAGGGCTTAAATAAAATCATCGGATCCGAACCCGCGACCCTTGCTATAGAAGGTTAGCACGCTAACCTCTACACCAAGTCCGAGGGCATGCCTCATGTATTAATAATAATTCTAAGGGTCAAGGGATCTCTTTCCGTCAAGCCATAAAATATTTCTAAATTATGTTATATACCAATTAATTTTACTTCCAAAAAGTTGTGTGATGTGCGATCAGTCACACCAGATTTTTTTAAATATATTTCTTAATAAGGAGTCAAAAAAAATAAATTCAAGACATATGCGGTCAAAATTATTTCTTTTATTTCAGGCCGACGTTTCGGCCACTGGTCAAGGTCATCTTCAGAGCTAAAATATTTTCGTACATTTTATTATAACATGTTATTGTTGCACTTTCTATAAAAATTGTAATTTTCATTTATTCTCGCCTCGGGGTATGCGCTCTTTAAATTAATACTGTATATTATTATAGATTATATTTTTATATTTTATAGAAAGTGCCACAATAACATGTTATAATAAAATGTACGAAAGTCCCTCGGGGCTTGGTGCAGTTGGTAGCGTGCCTACCTTCTATACCGAACGCGAGCGGGTTCGGACCCAGGCAGTCCGATGATTTTATTTAAGCCATTTGGATACCAAATGGCTTAAATAGAAATGCCTGGACCCCCAATAGATATTATCATATACTATAACGGTTATCGTAAAGTCTTAAATGGCCTGAGTTGCCGAGAAGACTGTGTGAATGACAAAAAAGTGTGAATGTTAAAAAAAAAATGTACGAAAAAATATTTTAGCACTGAAGATGGCCGAAACGTCAGCCTGGAATAAAAGAAATAATTTTGGCTGCCTATGTCTTGAATTGATTTAATAATACTTGCAGCCACAAAGACATAGCGTCACAATATTAATTGTGCCAATTATTGTTTTTGTTGTTATATTAGACTCAACTAATTTGTATGTCTCAGAGCATAATATGGTAATTTGTACTTGCAAATGTAAATATCCAAATGGAGATTAGGCCGAGGTAAAAAACTCCTCTATTTATTTATTTGTTTATTAATTAATAATAAAAACAACAAAAAAAGTCAATAGATGTTGTTGTTGTTGTTGTTCAGCATCCATTTTGTGGATCATTGAACAAACTGATTTCCAACTAAAAGTTTAAAATACAAACCACCACCCCCCCTTCCTCCTTCACCCCCCCCCTTTAAAACAAACCAACCAATTTATTAGTTTATAAAATTAACTAAACAAAAAAAAAACAAAAAGCGTTTTATAATTGGATCTAATAAATAAGGTCAAAGAGTATAGACACTAATCTGCAGGGAGATTTATACCCCTGGTGGTGGTGGTGGTCGTTGTGGTCACACCATAACATAAAATGAAAACGAGTTTTGTTCCGGGCTGTTTGTTTTTTGTTCGTTTGTTTTTGTTCTCTCTTGCTTTCATTTATATAAAACTTTCTTTTTATATTTAAATTTGTTTTTTGGTTTTTTTAAAGAAATTTAAATATTTTAATCTTTAAGATCGGATCGTTAAGAGGGACATTAAAACACTGGCGGCGAAATCGGCACATCACACGACGTCATTAAAAAAAAACTAACAATCTTTTAATTTTAAAGTCATTTCTACTTGGAATAGTTTTAGTGATTATCATAATCGCCGCTAGAGAGCGAGCAAGTCGTTGAGGAAGTCAATAAGGGAAAGATTAAATTGGAAAAGGCAATTTGAAAAGAAATTTGAATTTCATTTTAGCTAATTATAGAAAAATAATTGCGAGATTTAATTTTTTTTTTATTTTTAATTCTCATACAACTCAGAAATCAGGTGACGAATTTTGATGGGCGCATCTTTTTTTAGCTCTCACTGTACGTACGTAGTTACATTACGTCATCAGAATGTAAACAAATGTGGCCATTTCTGTCTTAAATCTGGAGAAATAACCTCTTTTATCCTCTCATTTTTTTGAGAGTTTTATATTTTGACGCGCCACGAGTTATGGCGTCATCATAAACATCTATCAGGTCACGTGACTTTTTTTGAACGATTATAGGGTCATGTGACACATCGATTCTCCTTGGAATTTACCACTGTAAATTCTTTCCTACTTTATCAAGTCAGTGGCGGGAAAAGGAACAAGGGCAGCCAAATAGCGATTTTAGGGAAGGGGAGGCTTCTTGGCTGCGCCTGCAATCATTCATTAACTCCAATCAAGTGCAACATTTAGGCAGCCGTTATCAGGTGATGCATTCGCTCTAGTTTATTTTTGTTGATTAATTTCTAAAAAGTAACTCAGAATAAAAAGTATCTTAATTTCATCAATATGTCCCTCAGTTTGTGTGGGTGGGAATTGAACCCACGTGTCTAGTGATTTAACTACTTGATATTTCATTAGAAAAGAGTAGATGCAGTGAAAGTGATCCCACCCCAGTAATCATCCCTTCGGCGGGCGGGGCGGCAAGTCAGGGAGGGGGGAGCATCTAAATATACAGGGGGTTTCCGTCTGTCTGTCTGTCTTTATCCCATTCGAGTCCCATCCCCGATCTCTCCAAGGTAAAATTATTATTTGAAATTCCTATCGGGATCTCCGTTTATTTCCCCGAGGTGCTTTCGTGCTCGAAGACACACACCGGCCTCTGGGCGCAGCCATCTACCGGCACCCCGTGAAGTTACATCATTCCCTGTCTCTAACTCCTCCCCCTGCGTTCGTTTCTAGTCTTTATTTCTGGTTTCTTTTATCTAACCTCTTCTATGCTATGGAAGGATGTCCTAGTTGAGGAGGACTCCCTCCCAGAATGCATCACTGAGAGAGACGTCCCTTCCACAGGACGGAATGCCACAGCAACTCCCTCTCCTCGTAGAGTTGCCTGTGCTGAGTGAGATCCAATATTCCAATCCAGTGCCTGCTTGAGGATTTGTTTACATTAAATAAATATATTTATTTAATGAAAAAAATCCCGCACGTCCAGGGTTTGAACATGGATTCTCTATGTAGAAGCCGACACCCTAGCCCGTTACACCAGCAATCCCCCTCTAAGATAAGAATAATAATAGTTTATTTATACACAATTTTTATTATTTTGCATGTGATAGGATTTAATTATTTATTATTTTAATTTTTCAAAGAGCAATCAATGCTTTCCAATGGGCAAATTCATTTTCTAGAATTTTTGCGCTTCCCCTTTTGACAATTTGCGGACCCGAGTATTTTTCCTGGACTCTGCATAACGTCCTCTAAAAGTAAATAATTTTAATTTTTAATGCCCACATTAACTCTGAAACTACTTGACGGATTTTTATGGGTTTTTTTTAAATTCTTATTAAAATTATTTTTTTACGGTATTTTAGGGTGTCAAAAATTTTATAAAAATGAAATTTGGAGACGACATTTATGAAAATAGATAGCAAAGAACCCACACGCAAATTTTGAGATTAAATTGGGTGGATAAATGCGACAAGAGAGAAATTAAATGGATTGGATAGCGATAATATTTATCAATAAAGTTAAGCCAGTGGATTATTATTACTATTACTATCTCTCTCTCTCTCTCTCTCTCTCTCTCTCTCACGTTGTAGATCCCCTCTTTCCAATTTCGTTTATCCATGGTCAAATATTTTTTTTAATTTTCAGGTGACCTTTGAAACAAATCTCCTTTGATCCTTGGCGAAATATTAAGAGCTTTTATTACAATTTTTATCAAATTTGATTGAAACAGAGATAGTCAAAATAAACTTCCTCTGATGTGGCATTAATAGAGATATTGCTAAAAAGATATTCTTGTTGTGTGGTGACCACACCATTCTTAAAGAAAACTCTTTTCTTTAGGAAACAATTTAAATCAAAATAGACATTTTATTAACAAGTTTTTGTTGGAAAAAAAAAACTTTTTTTTGCTAAAGCAAAGATTTGAACAACAAAAACAAAAACTTTGTTTTATTTTGTTGGAGGTGGAAGTGGGAGGGGGAATTGACCCGTTTTAAATTCGTTTAATTTTAAACAAAAATGACAACTTCCCTTTCAAGTTTTATTAATGGCCAGAAACGAATACATAAAAATGAGGATAAATAAAAAGATGAGCGTGTGGAGGACCCCCCCCCCCAGGGGGGGGGGGCGAATGAAATTTGCCTATTTTTACTTTCGTATTTCAAATAACTCATTTTTCTTTTAATTTTATGAATTAAAAAAAAAATCCGTCATGTAGTTTTGAAGTTAATACGTTATAAAGGAAAAGTTAGAGTTAAATCCCACAATTTTTATTCTATAATTAATTATATTTATATAAAATTTTAGTTTGGTCATCAATAAAAGAAATTTGTATATAAATTAGTTGTGATAATGGATTATGGTTATCTCTGCAGTTTCGGAGTTAATTTCTTCTCCATCTTCGGGATTAAAACGATGATAAAAAATGACAATTTTAGCCTCAAGATGGAAAGATTCCCCTTTTTCGGCTGCAGAGGCTTTAATTTGTACATGTACATCTTCTATATATATAATTCACTAATGTCCGTCTGTCTGTCTGTCTGTCACGCTCTATTTAGGCAACTTCCCGTTAGAATTTTGAAATGAAATTTTTTATACATAAATAGGACCTTCTCGGGATTACAGGAAAATTATTTTCATCCCGAAATTCCCATAACTTTTTGAGTTATTAATTTTTAAAGTTACGATTTCTCCCATAGGAAATGTATAGAGAAATATTTATGTATTCTTTTCATTTGTGTATTCCATGAATGTAAACAAATCCTCAAGCAGGCTCTGGATTGGAATAGGTAGTAATTCTTTTCTTTTCATTAGTAAGAAGCAAAGGCGAGGGTCCGCCGCAGGCGGGCCCGAGCCAGCTGGCGGGGGTCCAGGGGGCGAAGCCCCCCTGTATAGGTGCAAAGGCGGGCGCCACGGGTTCTCATAATTAAATTAAGAAAAGGCGAGGGTCCGCCGCAGGCGGGCCCGAGCCAGCTGGAGGGGGGTCCAGGGGGCGAAGCCCCCGGCTAGGCGCGAAGCCCGCCGAAGGCGGGCGACGCGGCTAGTATTATTAAAGATTTATAACACCGATGGCTCCCGGGGGACGTTCCACACGCTGATTTCAGGGGGGGCAACGATTGTGGTGACTGTTGCTCTTCTACTCCCTTGCCAGGCCCCCCTGGCAGAGAGATTACTTTAGAAATTGCAGAAAAAAACTGCCATCCAATATTACAACAATTTTAATACAAATTTTTGTTTCTTATTTATAACAATTACGGCATAAAAACCCTCAATAGCCTACAAAAAAAATCATTCCCCGGTTATTTACCCCTGGTGCATCGTGCACGGAGGCACGCACCAACCCCAAGTACCGGTATCTAGCTCGAGAGCCATCAACCAGGTTTCCTATGTTGGGAGTGAGAGGCCCTTCACCTCCCTACTCCCCAAAAATCAGTCCCTGACGGGACTGGTCTCCCCCCTCTCAAACTTTTCATCCCGTCTCTCCTATTTATAACAAAACTAAAATTGAATATAAATATAATTAATTATAGAATAAAAATTGTGGGATTTAACTCTAACTTTGCCTTTATAACGTATTAACTTCGAAACTACATGACGGATTTTAATGGGGATTTTTTAAATAAAAGATATTTAAAAAAAAATTCTGTCTCTATCTTATAGTCTAGATGTAGAATTGAATAAAGGGTTGAAGAGGAAAGCAGCCTCTATTAAATTAAACCCCTTTTTTGCAAAACGTTTCGGTCTATTTAATCATGCCATCTTCAGTTGCGTCTTTCGAAATTCCCTTCGTTAAGATTCCTATCATATGCAATTATTTACGTTATTTACACACATAGGATATTGTAAAATTGATGAGTTTATGAACAGACTGTTGACAACTCTATTTGCTAAAAAAAACTCCAAAGCAACTGAAGATGGCATGATTAAATCGGCCGAAACGTTTAGCGTTTAATTCAATAGAGGCTCCCTGCCTGGCTGCTTTCCTCTTCAGCCTGTAATCATTGTGTTAAAAAAAGAATTAAATAGCTGGAACCTTTCAAATGAAACGCTTGTTTCCTATGGGCGGAACTAACGCCATCTCTTGCCGCCTAGAGGAACCACCTTCTCAATTGGCTATTAACGGTTTTTCGCGACGCGTTGTCGCATTAATAGACAGAGAGCGCAAATGGCCAATCAGACAAGCACAGCGTTCGAGAATAAATCCATCGATTTTTTTTTTCTAATTATCCCTTCTCATAGCTTTGTAGGCGATCCCAAATGAGAGGATTTTCCCTTCCTTGTTACACTCACTGTGCATGTCCCTCTCTCGTCTTTCAAGAGACAAACAGGCAGGCCCTGACGTCTTTCATAATCAAAGGGAGAGGGGGCAGGGGGGGGGGGGCAATTAATTACATCTTAGAAGGCTTCTCTACCTGCATGCATCGTGTAATCAGGTCTTAAATTTTAATAAGAACCGAAGAAGCTTTATATTTTATGTTACGTTAACTAGATCCTCAGCTTATTTTATTCGGTAGAGAGAAAATATTTCTTTTCTCTTTGCTTTAAATTACAAGTGATCACTTTCTCGTTCTACAAAACAACAATAACCACGTGATTTTACTTTCTCTTACCTATATATGTGAAAGGGACCTCTGGTCTGGTCTGGGCACGAAATCCCTCAAGAACGAAAAGAGCTACGAGGTTGAAAATTTATATTTAAGTTAGGCACCCCTCTGGGACGTGACACGGAGCTTTTGAACAAAATCAACCAAAGACTACTAGTACTTTACTGATGTACTTTTTCAGATTATCTCAAAATTCGCTCTAAAGATGTTGATTAAAATTTAAAAAATCTGGTGTGACTGGCGCACAGCACACAACTTTCTCTTACCCTTCGGTAGAGAAAGTTGTGCACGTGCTGGTCACACCAGATTTTTTGTGTCGGGATATATTTAGTTTCCGATAGCACCTTAGTTTCAAACTTGCATTTTAAATGTTGACTGCTTCAAATAAACTATGGTTATTTTTCAAAATTTTAATCTCATATTTGGACATTTTATACACAATATAGAATCGTAAATAAATACAAAATTTCATAAGAATTGGAAAAAAAATTTTAATGCCTAAAAAGTTCTAAAGGGGACCCCCTTTTGAATCGAAATTAACATCAAATCCCTATGGGAAATTAACATTAGGCCTATGGAGAAGGCGGAGAGAGAGGCGATAATGTTTGCAAGTGAGAGAGAGACATATATGTTTTCTTTGAAGCAATTAAAGACACAAATAAAATAAAAATAAATGGGAATTTAAATAATAATTGATTTTTAATCTAATAAAAAGAAAAAGATTTAAATTCCGTTACCATGGCACCATTTCTATCTTTCCTATGAAGAACAAGAGTAAAGTGGTCTTCAGAAGATTTCAACGGCAAAATGAGAATATACATTTTAAAGAGCATCTAAAAATAATTGATTTTTGAATTTTAAAAAAATCCTTGGAGGGAATTTTGAGAAAATCGAAAAAAACTGAAAAAGTACATCAGTAAAGTACTAGTACTTTTTGGCGATTTTTGTTCAAAAGCTTATTTTGAGATTCTTCAAAGGTACTTAAGTTAAATATAAAATTTCAATCCGCTAGCTCAACTCCTTCATGCTAAAAATCTGTCCCCACCCCACACACACACACAGACCAATTTGCGGGCCCCTTTTTTGGACTCAGGGGACCTCAAAACATGTATATCCATCAAAATCTCGACATCGAATTTTTGACATGATCGCAATACTTTCTCTCCTATATATTTCATATATAGGGTACGAGAAAGTAAAATCAATTCTTTCTCTTGCCTATATATCCTCTATATGTTTCATATATAGGGTGAGAAAAGTAAATCAATTATTACTTTTCTCTTAGCCTATATATGAAATATATAGGGAGAGAAATATTGCGATCATGTCAAAAATTCGATGTCGAGATTTTTGATGGATATACATGTTTGAGGTCCCTGAGTCCAAAAAAGTGGGTCCCAAATTGGTCGGTGTGTGTGTGTGTGTGTGTGTGTCTGTATGTGTGGAACCATTTTTTTAGCATGAAGGAGTTGAGTACCGGGTGAAATTTTATATTTAACTTAAGTACCTTTGAAAGAATCTCAAAATAAGCTTTTGAACAAAAATCGGCCAAAAAGTACTAGTACTTTACTGATGTACTTTTTCAGTTTTTTCGATTTTCTCAAAATTCCCTCCAAGGATTTTTTAAAATTCAAAAATCAATTATTTTTTAGATGCTCTTTAAAATGTATATTCTCATTTTGCCGTTGAAATCTTCTGAAGACCACTTTACTCTTGTTCTTCATAGGAAAGATAGAAATGGTTGCCATGGTAACGGAATTTAAATCTTTTTCTTTTTATTAGATTAAAAATCAATTATTATTTAAATTCCCATTTATTTTAAATTTATTTGTGTCTTTAATTGTTTCAAAGAAAACATATATGTCTCTCTCTCCTTGCAAACATTATCGTCTCTCTCTACTCTTTTTAAATTCCCCTTTCCACCTTATCTTCGCATAGAAACAATGTTAATTTCCTATAGGGATTTGTATGTTAATTTCGATTCAAAGGGGGTCCCCTTTGGAACTTTTTACGCATTTAAAATTTTTTTTTCCAATTCTTATGAAATTTTGTATTTATTTACGATTCTATATTGTGTATAAAATGTCCAAATATGAGATTAAAATTTTGAAAAATAACCATAGTTTATTTGAAGCAGTCAACATTTAAAATGCAAGTTTGAAACTAAGGTGCTATGGGAAACTAAATATATCTCGACACAAAAAATCTGGTGTGACCAGCACAGTGCGAACTTTCTCTTACCGAAGGGTAAGAGAAAGTTGTGTGCTGTGCGCCAGTCACACCAGATTTTTTTTGAGTATTTTAGTATTAGGGTATTTGATGGCTGGTGGAATTTGTGTCAGGAATTTTCTTTAAAAATATATTTTAACAGCTGATGTTTCGGCTTTGGTCAAAGCCATCCTCGGAGCTGTTATTGGCCATTATGTATTTATGTTTTGAATTGTATTTGGTATTAATTTAGGATATAATATTAGGAAAAAACCAAAAATCTTCAGTTCGAGCAAAACTTTTTCCTTCTTCTATCACCAATAAATATATATATTTTTTTTTTGTGCCTAATGTGATATTTGACTCAGGGCAGTACAATTCCATTTGAAATTCAAAACATATATACATAATGACGAATAACAGCTCTGAGGATGGCTTTGAACCAAGGGCGGATACAAGGGGGGGGGGAAAGGGGGTATACCCCCCCCCCCGAGATTCGAAAAAAAATCTTTTTTCGCAAAAAAATTTATTTTTAATGTAAAATTTTTAAAATTAATACTTAAAAATTTGATGTGTATTTATATTCTGGCAAACAAGTACAGAATGCGCTTTTAAATTATCGAAATTAAAAAAAAATAGTGTGCTGTGCGACGAGTCACACCAGATTACCCCCCCTCCGAGAAACACCTCTGGATCCGCCCTTGCTTTGAACAAAGCCGAAACGTCAGCTTAAGAAAAAATGTTGGCTGCGTTTTCATTCCTGATAATTATTTTTTAGATGCTCTTTAAAATGTATATTCTCATTTTGCCAATGAAATCTAATGAAGCCATTGAAAGAAAATATAAAGCTTGAATTTTAATAAATATATGTCAAGACAAAAAGTCTGTAACATTCAAATGCTGTGCGAGCAGTCACACCAGATGGGAAAACGGATCTCTAGGGGGGGTGGGGGGGGTTCAAATCCCGTCCCTTCCCTCCTACCCTTGAATCATAAATGTCTCTGGCCAACTATAAAAAGGACAAAACACACAAAGGGACAGACAGATCCCCAAAAAGGGATTTAGTGGTCAGTTATTTATTTATACTCTTTTCTTTTCTTTTGTTGTATTTTATTTAAAAGTTGCAAATCCGTGACGTCTGTCTTATCAGATAGCAGCACTCGGGCGACGTTATCGCCACGCAACGGATGAATAATTCAATATACAGGGTGGAGAATTCGAATAGAGAGATAGATAGAAACACTTTCTTTATCTCTCTCTCACACACACACACAGGCACATACAGGGACGTGAGAGTCATTCATTTCAATTAATTTCCAGGAGTCAGAGGGGATGTATCAATTGCAGGCAAAGAAGACATCAAGAAATTCTAATTGGACTTTGAATTCTTTGCAGCAGCGAAACGTTCCTTTGTTAGCACCTGCAGAGCACCTTATTCCTTTTTAAGGACCCCTTAAACCAAAAAAGCCGTTTTGTCTGTCTGTCTGTCTGTCCGTGTTCAATTTAAAGCATGAAGGAATTGAGCTAGGAGGTTGATATTTTATATTTAAGTTAAGCACCCTCCCAAGGGGTTAAAATAAGCTTTTGAACAAAATCGGCCAAAGAGTACTAGTACTTTACTAATGTACTTTTTCAGTTTTTTTCGATTTTCCCAAAATTCGCTCCAACGATTTTGTTTGAAATTCATAACTGAACTATTTTTTAGATGCTCTTTAAAAAGTATATCAGTGAAATTTTTCGTGAAAATTGTTTGAAGTACACTTTACTGATGTGGAAGTATTCGTAGCTCAGCGCCAAGTCGCGTGGTCAAGCTTGAAACTAAGGTGCTATGGGAAACTATATCTCAACACAAAAAATCTGGTCTGACCAGCACGGTCTTACCGAAGGGTAAGAGAGAGTTCGACTTCGGTAAAAAGAGAGAGAGAGTTGTGTGATGTGCGCCAGTCACACCAGATCTTTGTTATTATATTTATATTATACTCAACTAATACAGATTATAAAGGCCTATATTTATATTATTTATGGGCCTATAAAGAAATTCTTATAGAGAGACAAAATTGAAGGTTGCCACATGTGATAATTTTATTGTTTTTTTTAGTAATCAAAGAATATAAACATTTATTTTTGGAATTTAAGGCCTCGACTAGCCGGCGGGCCTGGCAAGAGGAAAGAACAACAGCCACCAACATCAATGTTGTTAAGCAACGCCAAGTGGTGCTAAAAATCGGGATAGGTGGCCCCCGAAAAACAAGACCTTCGCCGGAAGACATCGATACATGTATTTAAATAAATAATAAATATTTATATAAGTCAAGTGGCCTCTGCAGCCGAAATGACTTTAAAAAAAAGTATAAAAAGTTTAATTATTTTTTTTTAAACAACGAAATAATCACATGTCAAAAAGCAAAGATGCGTTTATAAAAATAAATAAATATTTCTATAGCTTTAGAAGATAGATAGGTAGTTAGATTCTTTAATAAATGAAAGAAAAGGTAGTTTTATTGCAAAGTGATTGGGGCAAGTTCTTATTTATTTGACGACTCCAGGGATATTAATAGAATAGATTGACAAGTATATCTATGAAATCCAATCATAAAGAGATTAAAATAGCAGGCCCTGTAGCGAGCAAAATAGGAATAAAACAATTTCCTCAGAGATTTTATCTTAATTATTTACCAACTAGAATAGATACCTAGAAACAAAAATGAACAGAAAAACCCTCGATTTTATGCTGAGTCAAATAACAACAGCTGATTTCATCAAGATGACAAAATGACACAAATCCGTTTAATTACACCGAGTTGGACCATTTATGCATTATTATTTAATGGATAATATGTAAAGGAATATCAACGTTTGATAATCGAATCATTTTTAGAATAAATATTTAAAAAAAATAATTTTTTTTTATAGCTTACTTAACCTCACTTGTCATTTTTTCATCACATTTAACATTAAAAGATTATTATATTTATTATATACGTAAAAGCAAGTGAAAATAAATAAATATTTTTCAAGGAATTAAATGAATTCTACCTTTAAACGTCCAAGTCGCAGCCAGACAGGGAGGGAGGCGCAGGACGTCCAATGCAGGGAAATCACTTTGAATTCACACACACACGCACGCATTAAAATAAAACTAAATGAATAACACAAATAAATAAATACTATTTGAATAATAACGAATCGTGAAAAAGAACACGGAACTGAGTGACAAATAAAAGAGCGGGATCTTGTCTTGACACCGGCGCGAAATGCTCGAGTCGCCGCTGCCTAGAGAGCGCTGCCAGCGACCCCCTACCCCCCCTCCCTCACCCCCACCCCACACACACATAGCCACTCTCTCTCTCTCTCTCTCTCTCGTCGACTCCTTTCGAAAAAATCTGGTGTGACTGGTCGCATAGCCCACAACTTTCTCTTACCTTCGACAATCGAAAGTTTTTTTTTTTTTTATTATAAAGATATCGGTCAAAAATAAATACATTTGCGTATTATCCGTTCATTTGTAAATATAATATTTCGATTCCAGTGATATAGAATCATCTTCAGTACAATCAACAGATGCTTTGCAAATCGTTAATTTCGCCCATCCAAGATGAGCATTCCATGAATGCAATTTTCATATCGGGCCGATGTCCTTATAATAAAATTGGTCATCTACAAACAAGTTGTTTTCCGTGCTTCTCCCACCAGATTTTTTGTGTCGACATGTATTTGGTTTCCGACAGTACGGCACATTCGAATTTCAAGATGCAAAATTTATAAACATGGGGGAATATTTATATTTTGTTACCATGGCAACCATTTCTCCTATCTTTCCTATGAAGTACAAGAGTAAAGTAGTCTTCAGAAGAAGTTAATGGCAAAATGAGAATATACATTTTATAGATAATCTAAAAAATAATAATTGATTTTTGAATTTTAAGTGAAAGTAAAAATTAATATGTCAAAATAAATTTGGAAAATCGATTTTTAATCATTTTCAGAACATTTTGAGAATAAAATTTCATTGTTTTTGCTTGAATATTTTATATACTAAGTTATTCAATCAATATCAAGGCCTAAATGTGTCTATTTAATTAAAAAACAATAAATTCGAAAATGAAAGAGGCAGTTAAAATTTGAAGATGTCAAAGGCAATAAATAAAGCCCCATTTTATGTGGGCGTAGTTAAATAAAAAAATGTCTATAGCTTTATAATTGATTGAAAAGACCAGTTTTGCATTTTTCCACAAATCCAACGACAAATAAGAAAGATAGAGAGATTTTTTGAAAAGCGATTGTGCGCGAGAAGAAAAGCCTAGACGAGAGTGAAGCGAGGCTCCCTGGCTGCACTCTGGGCGCAGATCGAATTTGAAAAAACAAATCGATGCTCTCCCAGCATTTGAAATAATCGCCAAATTGATCTTTTTATGCTTTTATAACATTTTATTCGAACTTTTTTTCAACTATAAGAATAAAAGAATGCATATTTATCTATAAAGAATTCAATCCTTTGAGAAAAAATAAAATTTCAAAATATTTTTGTCATCAAACAAAGAGATGCTTATTTCTCATAAATACATATATTAAATAATAAAATCCATCCCTTTAGACTTTTAGTTCAGTGCTTGTTAAACTTTTTGAGTCGCGGCCCTTAGCGTGCTAACCTTGTATACCAAACGTCGCGGGTTCGGACCCCAGGCAGTCCGATGATTTTATTTAAGCCAATTGGATACCAAATGGCTTAAATAAGAATGCCTGGACCCCTAATATGTGTATATTATCAATAACGGATATCGTTTAAAGTCTTAAATGGCGTGAGTTGCCGAAAAGACTGTGTGAATGTGTGTGTGATTGTGAGTGTAAATGAGAAAAAAGTGTGAGTGTGATCGCGGCCCCGTTGGAACCCTCACGGCCCCCCTATTTTTTTTTTTTTTACATTCACTTGCCTATGTGTGTTCAATTTTAAGCTGAAGGAATTGAGCTAGGAGGGTGAAATTTTATATTTAAGTTAGACACCCCCCTGAGGCGTGGAAATAAGCTTTTAATCAAAATCGGCCAAAAAGTACTAGTACTTTACTGATGTAGTTTTTCAGTTTTTTTTTCAATTTTCTCAAAATTCGCTCTAACGATTTTTTTTTTTAAATAAATATATCAATTATTTAGATGCCCTTTTAAAAAGTACATCAGTAATATTTTGTGAAAATTGTATGTGAAGTACTCAAATCATTTCATCTAAATTAAATTTTACACTTTGATATTTATCTAGCCTAGAGTAAGTAATACAAGATGGAAATATCGCTTGTGTTCAAATAAATATGTGATGATGAAGAATTGAAAGATTTTACATCTAACTAAATAATTATATAACTATTCATTTATTTGCCAATATTCTCTGACTGCTTAATTCATTTCTTTTTTCTGGTTCAATTTTTATAATTCTTCCAAATGTCCAAAAAAAAAAGAATTTAACTTAAAAGCTATTAAATTATTATTTAAAAAAAAAGAGAAATAATATTTCTTAGAATCGAGGGGGGGGAGGGGCGCCTGGCGACAATCAGAGCGGAGGGGAGGGGGGAGCCTGCAACTCGCCGCCCTCCCCTCCTTTGGTCAATCTAAGAGCCCGGAAATAATTACATTGGGAATGAATAAAATCTTGATAATTCAAATGTCTATAACTCGGAAACGGCGCGTCCAAATCGCATCGGATTTTTTGTAATGAGTTTAGAATTTCCTAGAGAATATTCACATGCAAATAAAATTGAATAATTAAGAATATATTTTTTCTTTAATCTAACCATCCGTGCAACCAATCAAATGATAGTAAAAAGGATCATCGTTCTATGTTCTCTGAAATATCGCTTTTATCTGTATATAAAATTTTCAGTTTTTTTTTTATTTCTCTTTATTAGCACTTCCAATCCCCCCACTCCCAATTTTTACTAAATAAACGAATATTATATAAATTTTAAATAAGTACCTTAGGGGTTGTCCACATATTATGCAAGGCGTTAGGGAAGGGAGAGGCATGGGCGTAACTAGGGGGGTGCCGGGGGGGGGACATGGCCCCCCCAGAGGGCTCCTTGCCCCAAGAAAAATTGAGAAAATAAATATGGGGCTTTCCAGGCCCTCCGGAGGATAGCTGGTCCCCCCCCCCCCCTAGCCAAATTCTCTAGTTACGCCCATGTAAATATATGACGACACGGGTGTGACAAGCACAGAACACAACTTTCGATTACCGAAGGTAATTATGCGATAACATGCATTATCTGCAAAATCCGAGTACAATTATTCTTCTAAAAAAAAAGAGTCTTGTTTAAATAAAGGGTCGGACTAAGCCGAGCGCACAACTTTGCCCACCCACTACTCAAGAAAAAAAATATTTGTCCCCCCCCCCTAGAGCCCCCCCTGATGGTCCGATGTTATACATATTATATATCATTTTACTCGGGAGGAAGTCTAGTTTCTAAATATATAAAAAAAAATTATAGGTTATGTAAAAAAAAAATTTTTGTCCCCCCTCTAGAGCCCCCCCTAATGGTCCGATGTTTACCAAAAGCTTTTCAGTTCTTGGCCTCTACCCCTAGTTTATGGGTGCAAAATTTCAAAACAATTGAATGAATAGTTTTTGAGATTTCGTTGACGAAAAAAATTACCAGACACACACACACACAGAGACACACACACACACAGACATCATTCCAAAAACTACTTAAATGTATTCAGGGGACCTCAAAATGCATTTTGGCAGCTTCAGAAAAATTTCGATTTTTTTTACGATTACATTAACTTTCCCTGCCAACCTACGGTTGATGGGCAAAGTTAAAAATTAATATTAATATAATAATCAATTAATAAATATTTTTATTTCTTTTTTAAATTTATTTTCCTTTCCACACTAAGGCCATTGGGTACATTATTATAATTATATAAATTTTTTAAACATCTTAACAAGAATAAAAAGATATTTTTTATTTATTTATATTAATTATTAATATTGATCAATAATAAAATATTACCCTAAAATTAATTATTAAATATTTAATTATTATTAGATCTATAATCACAATTGTATACTCTTTGTTATTATCTTTGCTAACTTGTCTCTGATGTCTTCTAGTTGCTGTCTTCTTTTCGCTAGTCTATGTACTCTTTGCCTCACAAAGAGAATATGTCAAGTGATTTCTCTCTAATTAATGTCAATCGTTCTCGGTATTTTATTTATTTTAATTTTAACTGTTTATCTATATTTATTCTATATTAAATGCGCTTCAAAGTGAATATAAAATTTATTAAAATCCGATTCGGCATTAACGAGAATTGTGATTGCAAAGTTTGACAGGTTATGTGCTAATAATTATTTTAACCAAGTCAAAGAATATTTAAATTGTGACAAACAAATCAGCATGGTGATCGTGATAGAATTATTTCCTTCAGTTTTCTGTGTGTTTGTGACATGACAGCATCCTCGGCTTCCCTCAGGCAGCTCTACTTCCTGATCAACGCCCCGGGTAAGCAAACAAAAATTAATTATTTTATTTTTGTTGTCTTGAATAAAAAATAAAACGTTTCGATGAATTTTGTTAATTATTTTTAACGAAGGCATTTCAAATAGAATCATAGGCAACTCAAAGTGACATTATATTTTTGCTATTGATACAATATTTTTTTCTTTTTGTGATTTTTATTTAAATCAAATAGATGAAGAGGATGGAGTTGATTTTATTTAAGTAATTGAAACAAATAGAAACTTCTAGTGAAGGCAGGAATGTGCAAATGATCAAAGATCCTTTTATTATTCCTTGTTGTTGTTTCTCGTTGTGATTTTTCTTCCCTTGAGTAGGAATTCTCACAAAATATTCATTTTTTGTTGTTTTTGACGTTTCAAAGGTGATTAGGTCCAGAGTAACAATCAAAACAAAAAGGTCGAATCTATTCTATAGGCCCATCTCTTTCTCTTTCTCTTTATATATATATATTTCTTCAGTTCGTGTGATTGTCACTCAACTCCTCCTAAACGACTGGACCAATTGTGATGGAATTTTTTGTGTGTGTCTGGAAGAGTCCCAGAAAGGATATGATTTTAAGAAATTAATCGTTAAAATAATCTATTGATATATATATATATATATATTGATAAAAATCCCACCAGTCATAAAATGCCCTTAAAATAGAGTATTTAGGATCTTGGTTTTACAGCAAAATTTCGAATTTTAATTCCGGAATGCGTTTTTTTTAATCACACCCTCCCTCGCCTACTTTAATAAAAATCCCTCAAATGGTTTCAGAGGGAATGTTTTAGGAAGGGAAAATTTAAAATCTCTCAATTCTTAATAGAAGAAATCCCAAGGGCAAGTCATTAATAATATTCATGTAAATATATATCGCGCACTTTATAAAATAACATTTATAAGATTTTAACAGGAACAGGTAGATGAAGGCAGCCAGCAAAGAACAAAAACTTTATTTAAATATCGTCGACGTTTCGGTAACGCGTCGCTCCCATCTTCAGGACGATAAATTGTTAATGTCGTCCTGAAGATGGGAGCGACGCGTTCCCGAAACATCGACGATATTTAAATAAAGTTTTTGTTCTTTGCTGGCTGCCTTCATCTACCTGTTCCTGTTGATTATCACTCAGCCATTAATTTCTTCTTGTAAGATTTTATTAGAATTGATAAGAATTAAACACTAGGTGATATGTTCCTCAAAGGACTTACCCCTTATGGGCGAAAAATAAAACGTCTCGCGTTACTCACCTGCAACAACAGAAAGAGAAAAACGAATTGTTAATTCCTTCGTCAGGACCGAGGATAATGCAAACAAACAACTTGTGATGCAAAACTCACCCGAAATTCTTATTATACACTCCAAAAATAACTCTAAAATTATATTTTTCACATGATTGTCAAAATCATAGGATCTAATGAAGGTTGCAATTAGCGACCGAAACGTCGAAAATTAAATTCCCTGACTGCTGAATTCTTCAAAACTATTGAGAGAATTGTTTTTAGAACAAAATTATTATTTTTGTTTTTTAATTATAAATGGAGTGAATGAAGTCTGTAACGTGACTGTAATTACAGTATTTTTTTACAGTTGGATGTTTTAAATAATTTAACAGACAGACAGAGAGTTTTTTCTCCCCCTTCTCTTAGTTATTGACATACATGCCCCCTCTATGATCGAGTTCAAATGTGATTAAACAAGAGAAGAAATTCTCCCCTCAGAGCCAAATGAATTCTAAATATTTGAGGCGTTAATAATAAATTTTAAATTTCATAGCAATTTGAGAGTGAATGTGACATTGACACTTGACAACATTCATTTTTTATTTTCTTTTTTTCTTTTATTGTTCAATAGAGAGGGCGATCTTGGAGTTGATTTATTTATTTTTTATTTTTAGAAAGAATAAATAAATATAAGTGGGAGTTATAAGCATATCACGTAACATTGTCTCTTACTTCAGAGATAATTATATTTATAAATAATAAACAAGAATTGAATTAAGCAATTCTATATAAACATTTCTTATAAATCAATAAAATCCAAGTGACGTGACATAACATATCACTGAACATTGTGCACTGGAGAGAGAAAAAAAACACAATCAAGGACTTATGCATTTATCCTATTTTACATAAAAATAGAGGTGTGATTTGAATCGTGTCGTCGTCGCATGTTGATGATGTAGCCAGCCAGCCGGTAGTGCACCCGATAATTGAGCTTTTATTTTAAATAAAAACAACTTGGGACGTTTCGGCTAAGTCGGAACGGGATCAAAGGTGTTGGGCATGTAGGGCGTTGTGTGTCATAAAAAGTATGCCCAAATTTGGCTGGCGTCCTCTCTTCCTGTCTGAACAGCCACTTCTCTTATCAACATCTCAAAACTCTTTTTTATTTCTTCTTTTGGTCGACGCTTCGAGCGCCCATTACTGTCTTCCTCGGCACGTATAAATTGTGAAAATATGTATCTAGATGCTATAAATACTGTAGATAACGACAAATATTATACTGTCCTTTGCTTTGACACAGCGTCGAATGCATACTTTTGAAAAAATAAAAAGAAGCACTATGTAGCTACTGTAATTGATAAATAAACAATTTTTGTCTTTTTCTATCATATAACACACACGGTTTGAGGAAGGAAACGAAAAGCGCCCGAAACGTCGAAAAAAGAATTTTTGACTGCCTGCCTGACAAACACAAAACACAAATAGCAACAGCCACAAAGAAGATGTTACGTGTTGTGTTTAAATCACGTCTCTGTACATCATTTTTGTAAGATGGACTGAAATATTAGTGCTACACAAATTCCACCACCAATTAGGTGTAATTTCGCTGGAATTAAGTCACGTCTCTTGTTTTTTTGAGTGAAATTTTTATTAAATAATATCATCTAGAAGATGTAATTCGTAAGGAGAGAAATTTTAAAAATATCCAGTCGAGGCGGACGGACGGATGTCGTCTGAAAATACCCCTTGGCAGAGGGTCAAGTAGGCCAGAGCAGAGAGAGATCTATCTCCTCTTGGTCCAGACAGCCCCTCCCCCCCCTCCCCCTCTCTCTCTCTCTCTAAGTATTTGTGACGTTTAATAGAGGATTTTTTGAAAATTAAAATTAAATTTTATTTTCCTCAAAAGGCGCCAGGTGCAGCCTTGAAACTCCAATAAATTGACATACGAGTGTTGCATATCGTTTCACTCGGGAAAACCTCTACATTCAGAATATAAATTAAAATTCTGGTGTGACTGGTCGCACAGCACACAACTTTCTCTTACCCTTCGGTAATTGAAAGTGGTGTACTGTGCTTGTCACACCAGATATTTTGAGTCGAGTTTTGTTTAGTTATCGCTGATTTATTAGAATTCAAGATAAACATGGATAAATATTTATATTTTTTTACCATGGCAACCATTTCTCCTATCTTTCCTATGGAGTACAAGAGTAAAGTGGTCTTCAGAAGATTTCAATGACAAAATGAGAATATACATTTTAAAGAGAAACTAAAAAATAATTGATTTATGAATTTTGAACAAAATCGTTCGAGTGAATTTTGAGAAAATCGAAAAAACCTGAAAAGTGCATCAATAAAGTTCTAGTACTCTTTGGCTAATTTTGTTCAAAAGCTTCGAGCCACGTCCCAGGGAGGTGCCTAACTTAATAAAATTAAAATTTCAGCCTCCTAGCGTTTTTCATTCTCGAGATATATTTTGTTCAGACAGACCATGTCGCGAAAGTGTATCTCATTATGACGTCACACAATTTCAAAACATAATTAGAGTGTTTAAACGTTGCATTAATGCGAATAACTATCCGAGTGAGTAACAAAATCCAACTCAGTACTAATTTTTATTTTTTTTTTTTTACCATTTCAAACAAACAAATAAATAAATAAATAAATGTAAATTGGCTCGCTGGTTTTATTTTATTTAAACTTTTCATTTGATTTGTGCGCAGAGAATATAAATAAATGAATGAAATTATTTCAATCAAATAAATAAATAAATGAATAACTTGAGCAAAGAGAAAGACGATCAAAGCAAGGGGAGCTCTCTCTTATAAGCCTGGTATTTTATTTTCCGTACAGGATTTCACTTACTTTTTTATTTTATTGTATTAATAGTATAAATAAAATTGTTCTGCCTGCCCCATTGTGCAGTGTTTGTTCCCGAGAATTCGTTCTCACATATTAGTATGTAACAATATTAAAGAAAGATAAAAAAAACAGTATATTTATTTGGAAAAAATTCAAGTGGCTTTTCAACGGGCCGGATTAGACGGTATGTCGGGGTTATCCGGATTAACAAGTATCTTCTGTAATTGGAGGCATTCTATTTAAGGGGGGGGGGGGCGTCTAAGCGAGCGTACTTTAAAACGTTATTTCAATGGGTTTTTTTTTTTAATGAATTAAATTCATAGGGGATTATTGGAGCAGAGACTTATACTTAATTTTTATAATGACTTATTAAACAATTAAGGAATTAATTTTTTTTGTTATCAACCAAATAGAGAGAACCCAAATTAATAATGAAAATTTCAAATTAAGATTGGTAGATATATTTAAAAATTATGTGTCAAATAGTTCAGCATTCTTGCAAAAGATGGCAGGCTAGTCTAACAGCCGATCCCCTATTAGCCTATATCTGGCCTATATTTATACTAGACGGAAAGCCCCGCCTTCGGCGGGGCTTTCCGTCTAGGCAGGGGGCTGCGCCCCCTGGACCCCCTTTGCTCGCCTACTTATATACATACCGGTACATACATTTTCCCTTTTCATTTTTATATGTAGAGATTATTTTAGCGGTTAATTATTCATGAATTTAAGATTTTTTGTGAATCATATCCTTTCCGGGACTCTCCCGGTACACAGACAAAAAATTTACGCCGATATTTTAGAATTCAAAATGTAAATAAATAAAAAAAATCGTAAACATGGGTAAATATTTATATTTTGTTACCATGGCGCTATCCCTGAGGCCTGATTGGTTGTTTCACACATCGGACACCCTCTTAGCCTTTTATATATAAGTATGATGCTTTTATAAAATTTAGTTAGTTAAGAAATATTCACAAATGATACATAATATATAACCCTTGGGCTTGGTGTAGCTAGCTAGTAGCGCGCCTGCTTTGTAAACCAAAGGTCGAGGGTTGGGATCCCAGGCAGTCCGATGATTTGGTATCCAAAGGGCTTAAATAAGAATGCCTGGACCCCATTAGATATATTTACAAATAACGAGTATCATTAAAAGTCTTATAGGGCTTCAGTTGCCGAGAAGACTGTGTGCATGTGTGAATGGAAAAAAAGTGTGAGTGTAAAAAAAAATAATAATAATAACATTCATAAAGTATTTATTGTTAAAAGATGAAAGAAAATGCATTAAATTATTAGCTAACATTCTGACATCTCTTGGCAAAATTTCGTACTGTGTTTTTTTTTTTACTTTTTAAGACACACAACGCCCTCTTATCAGGAAAAACATGCGTAACTTCTACCTCCTGAACTCCCTTAAGATCTATACCTAAAGAATTCGCACTAAAAGATCTGGTGTGAAAGAAGCCCCTACGAAACCCATTGAAAGAAATAAATGTTTCAGCTTTTCTAAGATGGTAAATTCATTTGAGTAAAAAAAAAAAGAAAAGAAAACGTGTGTTGACAGGGATGTTGGTGTGTGCGTGCGATCATCATCAAGATTGTTCAGATGATGATGGAAAATATGTTTACAAGAAGAAATCCCTTTGAGATGACAGGAGAGAAGGAAAACGCGGGCGGGGGGGGTTGTCGGTTGGCAACTCCTCTTTTTTTCTCATTAAAAATATTTAATTTTTCATTGCCAGTGCGATGGAAATATTAACGAGAAAAGGGAAGGCGTTTGTTTGTTTGTATGCGCGCATGCATATACATGTTTAGATGTTTACATGTAGCAACTCTCCGCGCCGCCGCCGACGACGACTCGGGAATTCTAAAGAGGATTTTATTTAAAAAAAAAGCGTTCGTTGCGGGTTCGTTCTAAACACTTTGAGTGCCAATTTCTAGAATAAAATCACATTTAAGCATTTAATAAGAATAGAAATTTCTATTTAACGTCCAACACTCACAAAGGTTGATCTGAAATGGGTGGAACCTGTGGCTATTGTTAAATATTATGCGATTGGGGAGTCAGGGAAACGTCAGAGAGATGGACCCTGTTTGCACAAACACAAAGTGATTTTCGTCTGTCTGTAAACAAAATATCTCAAGAACGAAAAGAGCCAAGAGGTTGAAATTTTATATTTAAGTTAAGCACCCTCCTGTCACGTGACTAGAAGCTTTTGAACAAAATCGGCCTAAAAGTGCTAGTACTTTACTGATGCACTTTTTTTCGATTTTTCTCAAAATTCGCTCCAACGATTTTGATTAAAATTCAAAAATCAATTATTTTTTAGATTCTCTTTAAAATGTAATGTTATATTCTCATTTTGTCATTTAAATCTTCTGAAGACCACTTTACTCCTGTACTTCATAGGAAAGATAGAAGAAATGGTTGCCATGGTAACAAAATATAAATATTTTCCCATCTATATGTCGCTAATGTCCGTCTGTCTGTCTGTCTGTTAGGCTCGATTTAGGCAACTTCTCGTTGGAATTTTGAAATGAAATTTTATATGCTTAAAGAGGACCTTCTAGAGATTACAGGAAAATTATTTTCATCCCGAAATTCCTATAACTTTTTAATTCTTAAAGTTATGATTTCTCCCATAGGAAATGTATAGAGAAATATTTATTTTCTTAATGTATTTGGAAGTTTACTTGTAAAAGTATTCAGATGGATTTGAATGATTATAATAAAAATTTTTTACATAAAAAATTTTTTTTTTTTTCAGGAATTAAACACCGACGACTGGTTTGCGCACATTTCTCAGTTTCGGTCATCATATGTGACCATCATCAGGCCTAAAAAATTAAGATACATTATACAAAACTTAAGGCTTAAAACAAAATCTATCTGATCTTAAATTATAATTTTACACTTTGTTACATAGATTCTTTAACATTAAATTATTTAGAATACTTTCTTTTCCAAAAAAAAACAAGGGAATTTTATCTTTCTTTTTCTTATCTTTATCTCTTTTTATACACATACCTTTTTTCCTTTTCCCCTATGTATGCACATATGCCCTTATTTTAAAGATGGTGACACTGACTTTCTCAAAACTATATGTGATATATTTTATTTTTAGCTCAGATTTTAATTTCTTCGTTGTTTAATTCCTGAAAAATAAAAAAATTTTTATGTAAAAAATTTTTTTTATTATAATCATTCAAATCCATCTGAATACTTTTACAAGTAAACTTCCAAATACATTAAGAAAGTTATATAATCTTGTACATCCTCAAAGTCAGAGAAATATTTATGTATTCAGTAGATAGGAAGGGAGAATGCAGCCAGGTAATAAGTCTCCATGAAATTAAACTCTCTCTTAAGGAAACAGTTTCGGTTTTAATGAGATAAAACCATCCTCAGTCCAATAATTGAGCTGAAAGCATCGTACAGTTAGTAAAATAAATAGTTTGTAAACTGAGGATGGTTTTATCTAATTAAAATCGAAACTGTTTCCTTAACAGAGTGTTTAATTTCGTGGAGACTTATTACCTGGCTGCATTCTCCTTTCCTATCTATTGTTTAAATACAACAGCGGCCCTCGGGGCTTGGTGTAGAGGTTAGCGTGCTAACCTCGTATACCAAACGTCGCGGGTTCGGGCCCCAGGCAGTCCGATGATTTTATTTAAGCCATTTGGATACAGATAGAAATGTAATTCAAATAAGATCAAATCCCAAAGGGCTTCTGTTTATTAGCAGGGGGAGGGGAGCTCAACGTCACTTCTGTGCATGACACAAGATGTAGAAAAACGTTATTATCATTTGTGCATTTAACTTCTTTATATTCGAGGACTAACAAGCGTGAAGGTTTTTGTTCAAGCAGCATTGTTATTTGACAACGTTTCGGTCACATATAGGCCAACGCTTTGATGCTCTATTTAGGATACACCTTGAAGCTTGCTGTTAGTTCTTCAAATGAACGAATCCACAAACGTTCCTCTTTGGTTCAAGGCCTCTAATAAAGAGCCTAATCCCTAGAAGGCTAGAAGACACTCCACTCTCTCAGCTGACGTATTCGAAATTAGAGATCAATTTTCCTTTAACGGGGAACGTGTTAAAAAAAAAAATAAAATTTCCATATATATTAGATTTCTATGAATATGGATGGATGGATGCTTTGAATGAGAATCTATAATAAAAACTGGTGTGGCTACTGCATGAATTAGAGTGTTGGGAAGAAAACAGATGATGGGACGTTTCGATTTTACCTTCTTCAGGACTGTGAATTCAATTAATTAGAGGCAGCTAAAAACGAGGTGGTGTGAGCGGGAGAAGTTAATTGACTCGTTCTGAGAGACAATAGCAGATTTTTTTGTCTTTTAATTAAAGAAACAAATACTTGCTCCCCCCTCCCCCCTAGTTAATTAAAATTGTTGAGATAATGAAGGGGAAGGATTTGATTTCTAAACAACGTTTGCAATTTAATAAATGATTGATTGATTGATTGAAATTTTAATCATCTCTGTAATTAGAGAGAAACAGAATATGTGCACATTAAGCACATTAATTAAAAGCCAAAGAGAACTCAACGCCAATTTGGTCTTTTGCTTGACTTCAAAAAATTTTTTCTTTCTCTTACCTATATTGAAATATAAAGAGAGAAAGTATTGTTTTTGTTTTTTTTTTTTTACTAGTATTATACTTTGTTCCCATTAATAAACATGTTCAAACATTTTCTCATATATGACAGGTGTGGCCAAACTTTTATCCATTAAGGGCGACTTTTGCTTAAAAAATGAGGTTTTTCGAGAGATAAACTAACTTTGGAGTTAATTACTCGGGATTTTTTTATTTATTCTATTAGAGGTTTTCTTTCTGCACCAAATGACATCCCATTTAGTCTGATCTGTTTGGCCGTTTGGAATCTACGGGGGCTTAAACTTTCAAATTAGAATTTACCGCAGCGCGGTAAAATAAAATGATAGGAAAAAAATAAATGGTGAAATCTTTAGCTGAAAACTCATTCTTTCTAACCGTATATTCCCCATAATTATATCTCTTAACACAGAGGAGTTATTCAAGTCGATAAACTTTTTCGTGCCTCGCTAACCTGCCACTATACCTGACACATGATTTGTAAGACGTTGTCACGTCAAAAGATACAGTGCTGCCACATATGCAAAGAAGATGCAGTGATGCCATCTACTTTAGGTATAAATAATAGATCGACTGTAGTGTATTACTACTATAAATTAATAATCTTAAGAGAGAGAGATAAGACAGCAATGTCAACTCAAAAAGGAAACTGTTTAATAATAATAATATTATGAACAATATTATGACAACGGTCTATATACATTCATATATTTATCATTTCCTCCCCACCAATTTTCAATCAGGCGTGAAACGATCCGGAGGACGTCTTTCACGTTTTGAACGTCGTAGGAAAGCTTCTTGAGGCAACGGCAAAGGTGAAGGGAAATTTTCATTTTCGTTAAGATTTTCATTTTCATGTGAAATTCCACTTCGAGGTGATGAGACAGTAGGTGTAGGTGAAGGATTGTTAACATTTTCGACTCCAGTGTTTTCATTTTGAACTTCCACTTGAGGTGGTGAGACGGTTTCTTCCGATGCTGTTGCTGCCGCCTTGACCAATTGAGTCGCTTCGAATTCATCATCTTGATTTTTGATTTCATTAAAACATTTTCTTAACTGATTTTGATGTCGTCTTAAAATACCTTTATCTGTAGTGATTTTATACATCATTGAACCAATATTAGAAATGATGGTTCCCTTAATCCAAGAGTAAGTGTTATTTTTAAAATACTTTAGGTAAACTGTTTGACCATTTTCAAATTTGAGTTTCTTCTGTGAAGATAAAATTTTATTAGATGGTTTTAATAAATCTAATTTAATTCGTGGTTGACGACCATGAAGGATCTCAGCCGGAGATTTATTTTTATTTAATAATGTCGTCGTTCGGTAAGTAATAAGAAATTTTTCTAAATTTTGTTGCTTATTTCCACCCTGCCAACAACCTTTAGTCATAGCTTCTTTAAAAGTTCGGACAAACCTTTCGGCTTCACCATTTGAGGCGGGATGAAAAGGAGCGGAGGTAAGATGAGTAATCCCATTTAATTTGCAGAATTGTTGAAACTCTTTTGAGACAAACTGAGTTCCATTGTCGGAGACAATAATATCAGGTAAACCTTCAGTTAAAAATATTTTCCTTAAAGCTTTAATAGTACAATCTGTTGTAACATTTGGCATTTGGACAATATAAGGATATTTCGAATAAGCGTCGACAACTATGAACCACATTTCCTTCATAAAAGGTCCAGCAAAGTCAATGTGGATACGTTCCCAGGGACGTTTTGCTTCTGGCCAGGAAGAATATTCAGCAGGAGGAGATGACTTATTAACTTGACAAGCTTCACAATGTTTCGATAAATTCTCAATGTCAGCATTCAATGAAGGCCACCAACAATAACGACGGGCGATTTGCTTCATTCTTACTATACCCCAATGACCATCATGTATAAGTTTGAGAATTCGTTTTCGAAAAATTTCAGGTATAATTACTCTTGAGTTATCACTCTGCCATAACAAGACACCATTATGAATTGATAATGAACATCTTCTTTGATAAAAAGGTTTCAAGTCATCATCAGGAGACAGTTCTGGCCAACCATTTTCAATATAATATCGTACTTCAGCGAGAAGAGAATCTTTCATTGTTTCAATTGCTATTTGTTTCGCGTCCACAGGAAAATTTGTCAACTCATCATTTAATTGTTCATTTATACATAAACAGGAATCTTCAGATTTATCAAAATTCAAATCAGAACCAACAGGTAAACGAGAAAGTGCGTCAGCGTTACTATGTTTTTCTGTTGAACGATAACGAATTGTATAATTATATGCCATTAAAATTATAGCCCAACGTTGAAGACGTTGAAGGGTATATTCAGGAAGTTTCTTATCAGGATTAAAAATTGTTATGAGCGGTTTATGATCAGTAAGGATCTCGAAATTTCGCCCATAAATATACTGATGAAATTTCTTCACACCATAAATTATGCTAAGAGCTTCTTTTTCAATTTGACTATAAGCCAATTCGTGTTTGTTTAGTGTTTTTGAAGCGAAAGCGATGGGTCTCTCGAGCCCATTTTCTTCCCTTTGAGAAAGAACCACACCAATTCCATGTGATGATGCGTCAGTTGCTAAAACTAATTGTGATTTTGGATTATAATGAGTTAAAGTAGCTGTTTTAACAATGCTGTCTTTTAATTTTCTAAAAGCTTCTTCTTCAACTTTTCCCCATGAAAATTTAACATTTTTCTTTCTTAGAGCGTTCAAGGGACTAGAAATTTGAGAAAAGTTTGGAATAAATTTATTGTAATAGTTAACTTTACCAAGAAACGATTGTAATTCATTAAGATTCTTCGGTTGAGGAAGTTTCTTAACTGCTTCAACGCCAGAAGAAGAAGGATGTAAGCCTTTCTCTGAAATTATATATCCAAGATACTCAACTTTACTTTTGAAAAATTCACACTTCTTGAAATTACAGCGAAGTCCATGCTTTTCAAAGCGATCAAACAACTTGTTTAGAGTATTTAAATGTTCTTCGTCTGTGGAACCTGTCACAATAATGTCATCCAAATAATTAGCACAACCTGGAAGACCTGAAATAATTTGTTCCACGAAACGTTGAAAAATAGCGGGAGCTGATGCAATTCCAAAAGCTAATCTTTCGTAACGAAATAAACCTTTGGAAGTATTAATCACAACCAGATTCTTCGAATCTTCATCCAATTCTATCTGTAAGTATGCTTCGGCTAAATCAATTTTTGTAAAATATTTACCATTTTGTAATTTCTGAAATAATTCTTCTGGTCTCGGAATAGGAAATTGCTCTATCTGTAAATTAGGATTAATTGTAACTTTAAAATCTCCACAGAGTCTCAAAGTTCCATTCGGTTTTGGTACTACAACAATGGGTGCTGCCCATTCGCTAACGGTAATGGGAGTTATTATCCCTAATGATTTTAATCGTTCCAATTCTTTTTCAACATTTTCTTTCTGAGAAAATGGAAGTGGTCTTGGTTTAAAAAATTTCGGTTTAGCATTTGGTTTTAAATAAAGTTTCGCTTTAAATGTGGTACATTTTCCTAATTCATTAGAAAATAAAATATTATGTTTTTTAACTAGTTCATCAATAGCAGATTTATTTTTAAGAGGGACACTATTTTCAATTTCAATAGCATTAATAAATTCTGCGTCATAAGTAAATTTTTCGGATATAGTGAATCCAAATGTTTTAAACCAAGACAGACCAAATATATTTAATGCATTTGGAGAGTCTACTACAAGAAGACGAAGATTTCTTACCTTGGAGGCAATTCGAACTTGGCAAGAAAACCAACCTTTTACAGGTATTTGATTATTACAATATGCTTTAATATGACTACTTGCAGCATTCAACGGTGGACACCCCAACGATTCATATCCTTTACGACCAATAATAGAAGCAGTTGATCCTGTATCCATCATGAATTTCATTGGATGATCATTAACGTAAATATTAATATAATAAAGCGATCCTATTTCACTAAAAAGATTATTAACAAAAAATTCATTATCATTACTCTCGTATAAATTATTAGTTTTATAAGGTTTCTTCTTCTCATTGTAATTAGTAAGAGTTGACTTCTTATCCTTTTGTTCAGGTGATTGTTGATTGTTTGAACTTAAACATACTGAGTGGATGTGGCCTTTCTTGTTACATTTTCTGCATTTCACATTAAGATACCAACAAGCGGATCTTGGGTGATTTACATAACAAGAAGGACACGATTTACGAACATTTATTTTATTTTTTGAGTCTTGAGATTTTTCCTTTGAAGAATTATTCTGTTTTTGACGATAATTGGTAGTTATTTTGTTAACTTCAGGTTGAGTAGTATCTTCGCCTTTGATTACATTTTTAGCAATTTGAGTAGCTTCGTGAATCTCAGCGATTTTTAAAACATCTCCTAAGGAAGGATTCTGGAGCTGAAGTGAAGCGGTACGAACATGATCATCAGGTGTATGTAATATAATCATATCCCTAATATGTTCATCCACTAAAGAAAATTGACATTCTTTTTTAGAACAAATAAATTGGCAATTCCTTGCTATACCTCTTAAATCAGATATCCACTGACTATAAGTCTGATTTTTCTTTTTAAAACATTTATAAAATTTATATCGAGCTGTAACAATGTGTGTTGTTGTTCTAAAATGATTAGTGAGCTTCGAAGTAAGTTCATTAAAAGAAAAGGCATTAATGTCATTATTCCCAAATAACTTCTGCAATAAAGAATATATTTCACTTCCAACCCAGGATAAAAAATAAGCACGTTTCTGCTCTTCAGAAGTCAAATTATGAGCTTCAAAATGTTGATTCAATCGATTTAAATAAATGTTCCATTCTTCTTTACTCTCATCAAAAGATGGAAAAGGATTAATAAAAACGTGTGATTTATTTATATTTGAAGTTTCACCTTGATTTGAGGCTTGAGCTGTTTGAGTTAAAATTTTTTCAATCCATTCGTTTTGTCTTTTTTGTTGATTAGACATGGATTCAATTAATTTTAAAATTAATTCTTCCATCTCGTCGCCAAAATTGTAGTGTATTACTACTATAAATTAATAATCTTAAGAGAGAGAGATAAGACAGCAATGTCAACTCAAAAAGGAAACTGTTTAATAATAATAATATTATGAACAATATTATGACAACGGTCTATATACATTCATATATTTATCATCGACAAAGGAATTTGTCAGTTATGTAGTAGGATAAATAAAAGGCCCAGTAGCTCTGTTTCTTTCTTCATTATAGAACTCAAAGCGACGTTTCGGTCGACTATGCTCGACTAGGGTTCAGGCAACAGAAAAACCCTCTTATGTTCTTTGATAGACATTTCACCATCTATCAGATATAATGCATTCAGGGTCAAAGTCAATATCATCACAAATTTACTTATAACTATTGTTAAATTATATTAATTCAAGGGGGTGGCAACATTTTTAGGGGGAGATAACGTCTGCTCAGGCAAAATCATTAGGTTACTTTATAAAATTGAGAGGATTCATTATGCAGGAATAACCCGCAGCAGATAAGGAAAAGAATGTTAAAAGAGACGGGGTTTAAAAGGCCTTCTATGCCGAAAAAAGGCCTTAAAATTCATTCTTTTCTGATCAGGGGTTCCAGGAATAAATCCCTCTCCTTCGATGTCAATAAATTGAAAGAATGCAAATTAAATATATTTTCTTTTTTTCCAATTTACAATAAACTTTCTTTTTTTTTGTCGTTGAATTCAGATACGAATATCAAATTATAACTTTTTCCCAAGAGAGAGAATTAAAGGAGAAAGGAATTTCCTCCTCCTCTTCTTCTTCTTCTTCTTTATTGGATTTGCATAGCATTTTCTTCTTAATTCAATGACATGTCTCTCTCTCTCTGACTTTTGGTTATGACTTTATGTATCAATTAGTAACTGCTGCTTCTGCTATTACACAAGACTAGAAAAATACACTTCTTTGCTTTTGCTGCTCTTTTTTCTATTTGCATTTGAATTTTGGGGGCGATAGAAGGGAGAAAAGAAATTTTTTTCTTCATTAACATATTGTTTTGTTTATATATTCTGAATCTAGACTTTCTCCCGAGTAGAATGATATGTCACACTTGTATATTGTGAATAAAAAATGTTTCAAGTTGCACTTGGAGCATCACAAAAAAAGCAATTTTTGCATCAAATATTAAATGTGAGATTTAAATATGAGAAATTAAATATAAATTAAAAAAAAATATTTTTCTTTAATTAATGATCTCTTCTAAAACCCACAAAGAATTTGTTGCTGATTGATTCCTCTTAATTAGGCCTATTAGATATTAAAATAAATATTAAATATCATTATTTATCATTAATTATAGAATTCATTTATTTGGCATTATCTCCGAAACTACTCGACGGATTTTTATGAGTTTTTTTTTAATGAATAGAGAATTTCACCGGTGTGATTTAAGACCAAGGTTTTATTTTTGAAAAGACTCATTTCGAGTGTTTGAAAACTAGAAAAAAGATTTTTAGTCTCACTTATTCAGTTTATAAACTGCCGTCTCTTTTGGCATGCCACCCAGCCACGTCAACAAATAAATAAATAAAATTGAGTTCTTTTTCACCGGAAATTTCAAAAAGAAGATAAGAGCAGGAAATATTAATGATACGTCAAAAAAGGGGAGATTTTTTTTATTCCCCCCCCCCTCCGATATCCTTTCTATAATTAAATAATATTGGTTTGATCTTTTGACAAAAAAATTCCCCGTTGAAGTTGAAGTACCGGTTGTTGTTAATCCCCCCACCAGCATTTATTAGAGCAGAAGCGAGGCAAAGGAATGGCCCCGCCCCCTACCCGGGGGGGGGAGTTTTTTTGTCTAATGAAGCACGAGTGCACACGAATGATGATGATGACGATGGCGATGACGCTTCAACAACTCTTTTGCAATGCATTCGATGCAAGCCACTCGTTCTATTGATGCAAAAAACGAATGTCAAAAAAAAAAAATTCACCTGCTAGATAATTATATAAAATAACCTGATTGTGTTTGTGAGGGGGGGGAGGGGGGGGAATTGATGCTCTCTATGTATGCATTTGGGGGGGGGGGATTTATTTATTATCATATTTATAATTTAATTAGAGTGCCTGTGACGAAATAATTGAATTTGTGCGTTACAAACAAAATATATTTTTTGTATTTTATTATAACTAATAAAATTTAAATTAAAATAAAGGGGGGTGGGGGGGGGTGGTCACTGTAACCCTTCAATGAAAATGAAAAAAAAAAAAAAAAAAAAATTGAATTTATATTTAAATCAATTATTTATTATTTGTGGGATTTAATTAAATTTATTTATTTTATTTAATAAAATCCCTTTTTTTTTAAATTATTATAACATTTAATCTCTCGCATTTATTCTTTTAATTGGCTTTGATTGACTTTGAGATGCTCCAAGTGCAGCTTGAAATAATTCTATAAATTGAGACACAAGTGTGACGTATCATTTTACTCGGGGGAATGTCTAGTTTCAGAATATGTCAACAAAAATGTATGATACAAGGAGCCTTTTATCCGATTATTAGCTGATTAGTGACTTTTTAGTGGATATTTTTTTATATATAGAATAAAATTTTGGATATAGGAGACGTAGCAGCCAAGAAAATTAAATAAAAAACTTTTCTACTTAAATTAATCGTCGATGTTTCGGTCGCTAATCACGACCTCCATTAGGACCTATGGTCAAAAATATTTATTTTCTTACAAAATTGTATAACATTTTGTGATGCATGTACTCACGATGAATGAATATTATTTTTAATTACTATTGTCAATTATACAATATAAAGACAATAATTCAACGAATCATGACCTGCTCGCTTAGGGATTCTTACATTTTTGCTTGAAATAGCCTATTATAATTACAATTTTTCAAAATTATTTCCCAATTATATAAACTTCTGATCCTGATGAAGGTCGTGATTAGCGACCGAAACGTCGACAATTAATTAATTAAATAAAAGTTTTTTATTCAATTCCCCTGGCTGCTACGTCTCCCATATCCATTTTAAAGTCTTCAGCGTTATGTAAAGTTTTTTTCTTGATAATTTGACCTTTTCGTCTTCAAAGGCTATTTAGGGGTCTGAATTTATTAATATATTTTTAAATACATAAAATACACCGATGGCTACGTTCCTCGGGGTCACCTATTCGCTTAACCGCAACGAAATAACAAGTTAAAACAATTCTATCGTATTATTAGGCCTATTATTAAAAATAAAATCAAAATACTTGGTTATATGTTTCAAAACTAATTGTTTATTGACCCTTGAGTTCTAAAGTCCAGGGATTAGTGCGTGGCTAATCAGAGCTGAGTTAATTTGGAAACATATAACCAAGTGTGTTTTGATTTCAACATGCAACGGTGAAATGAACAAACAGCAGCAAATAAAAAGAGATTTCAACTTTCAATGCAAAGTTATCTCTTTTCATTAGGAGAAATCTTTTCTTCTTTATTGCTAATAAATCCTAAGGAGTCTCTAACAAAGTCCAAGTTCCAAGAGCCGAGAGCTCTTTGAATTTATTTGAGTATAATTAACGACTTTTGTCCTTTTCTCTCTCTCTATGCGACCAAAGCACGCAATTTGCTTATAAAAGGGGCCGGGGGGGGGTGAAACTTTTTATTTATTGAAATGTCTTTAAAAGGTCGAAAATCAATCCTTTTTTACTTTCTCTTACATATATATACGTATGTTAATATATAGAGGGAAAAAGTATTGGATTCATGTCAAAAATTCGATGTCGAGATTTTGATGGATATACACTATTTTTAATCTAATAAAAAGAAAAAGATTTAAATTCCGTTACCATGGCAAACCATTTCTATGCTTTCCTATGAAAGAACAAGAGTAAAGTGGTCTTCAGAAGATTTCAACGGCAAAATGAGAATATACATTTTAAAGAGCATCTAAAAATAATTGATTTTTTGAATTTTTTTAAAAAATCCTTGGAGGGATTTTTGAGAAAATCGAAAAAACTGAAAAAGCACATCAGTAAAGTACTAGTACTTTTTGGCCGATTTTGTTCAAAAGCTTATTTTGAGCGTGTGGGAAGGTACCTAAGTTAAATATAAAATTTCAATCCGGTAGCTCAATTCCTTCATGCTAAAAATCTGTCCACACATACAGACACACACGCACACACACACACATACTACATACATACACACACACACACTACATTTTGAACCAATTTGCGGGACCCACTTTTTGGACTCAGGGGGACCCCAAAACATGTATATCCATCAAAATCTCGACATCGAATTTTTTGACATGATCCTTATTTTCTCTCCTATATATTTCATATATAGGCTAAGAGAAAGTAATATACCGGTTATGGACAAACAAACTGGATATTTGGATTAATTGCTCCAAGAGTTATCAATTGAGTGCGGTATTTCCCAAACTTTTTGATTTTCATGCACCTTTCTAAATCCTTACACTCACATAATTTTTAATATTCAAAAATTGAAATGTTCAATAAAGAAGTTTCCAGTGAATCTCACTCTTTACCGAAACTACCTGTCTCCAAAATTATTCCAATGTAGGGGCTCGAGAGGAAACCCACAATCTATTAATTTGTTCTGGATTTGAATTAAGATCGGGCTGATACAATGAAGGTCCACAAAAGAAGAAAGATTGCAAAGTTTCCGAAATATTTCGTATTTCATATTTTTGCATATTGTATAAAAGTTGCATATTTAAAACTTTTTGAATATTTCCAAGATATTTGGCCACTAAGTTTTATTCTTATTTTAATTTTAATAATAGATAATTGAAAGTACCAAGAGAGTGTCTTGAATGCAGAAACATCATATATGATGGATGCATCACGGACAGTATAGTATAATATGTCAGGACCTGCCAAGAGCCCCTCTAAGCTCGAGGCACATGTCCTGATGAAGGCCAGAAAAATCGGCTGAAACGTCGGAAATTGAATTAAATAAAGCGAGAAATATTTTTTCTTTGATTGCTTTCGGCTGCCTTACTCTCCTCATTGATAATTATACGATTAGCCACTACTCCTTGGAAATTTTGTTAAATAAATTAACAAATTTTACTGTATTTATATTATTGTTTTTATTTAGGGCTATATTAAATTTAGTTTTTATTGTGAGACAAATTTTTGTTTTTGCACTATTTTCTTCCAAAAATA